>JBBPBQ010020324.1:53954687-53978805 GCA_037974755.1 Cicer yamashitae
ATATATATATATATATATATATATATATATATATATATATATATATATATGAAAAAAAAAAGAAATAAATCTAAAATAACTAATCAGAAATTAGAGCAAATATAAAAAAAATAAATAAAAAATAGAAGAGTGCCATGCGGATACTCGAACAATGATATGTGTTGATAACGGATTATTTTAACCCATGGATGAAAGGGATGGAGAATAACAATGATATGTGTTGAGAACGGATTATTTTAACCCATGGGTGAAAGGAATGGAGAAGAGATGAATCTAAATAGTTGTGATATGCTAAACTCATCTGTAAATGCTGCCTACATCTCCTGACATGAATCTGAATAGTTGTGATATGCTAAATAGTTGTGATATGCTAAACTCATCTGTCAATGCTGCCTACATCTCCTGATTAATTTAGTTAATTGAATTGAATTTATTAATAATTTGTATTATTTCTTTGTTATTATCTTTAATAATTATTGAGACTCATCATCCTACTCCTATCATCTATAGAAACTTTTAAGTTTCAATTATTGTTTAACACTTAGACACTTAAACATAAGTACTGAACTGTAACACTTATAAAATGAAGTTTCAAAAACACATTAAGCGTTAAACTTTAACATTTAACACAAAATTAACGGAAGTTTCAAAAACCATCGAGGACTAAACATTAACACTTACATCAAGTACTATTTAATTTTATAAGGTGCGTGTAGTTAACACAAGAAACATTAATTAAAGGTTTTATTTTGACAAAATTAGTTGGAGTTTTACAAACGGACAAAAGAAAGAAATACGTACATTTGTAGCAATTATAACTTAAAGTAATAAATGAAAAATAAGTATGTGGTCAACCTACAATGGGATTTAGTATTTCAAAAAAATAGAATGTGATTTAGTAGCGGTTATAAACCAATAATCAAATACTATTTGATTAGAAATTTCATGTTGACATTGCTAATAGAGTTTAATTGTTATGCATTGTCAGTGTAAAAAGTTTTACACCGTTAGTCAATGACAACTATTTAGATAAATGACTTGAGGTAATTTTAGAAAAAATCAAATATATCTATTAATCTAACGGTTATGATTGATTGATAGTATAAAAACTCTTTACACTGACGACGCATATAAATTAAATTCTTGCTAATATTGTACATTTAATTCGTGTAGCAATTTGCTTTTAAATGCTAAGCTAATGTGCATTAGGTAGCATATCATACCAAGTTCTATATATGGAACAATCACTACCACATATTGATTTTAGCATCATCCAAAAATCTATGCTAACAAGAAAACATCGCACAAGTTGTGGTCAATGTTATATGTCTCAAGGTTGACATTTGGTTTCTTAAAAGTCGATGCTAAGTTGTGTCAACCAATGCGAAACTTAACAAATGTTAATCTATGTGTCAATTTAGCCCACACTATTTAGCGTCAACTTGAACCATACATATAAGTAGTGTCCAGTTTCTTAGCCGCCCATCCAACACTTAAGTAAGAAAAATTTGGAAAAATATTGTACCACAAAAAAATCAATGTCCTTGCGTTATATACAATGATATGACATATCCCTTGATCACTAGTGAAACAATAGATAAATTACATAAACAAATTATTACTAGTTTCTAAGTATTCAATGACTTTTCTTTAGTAGTGTTACCATATGTGTAATATATCAACATACATATATTTTTTATTTTCACGGAAATCATTAAAGAGAAACAATGTTTTATGGTCGCGGCAAAAAGGTAAAGGTTGCAGCTCTTACCTTTTTAAGGAAGAGTGATGACTTGTAATTCATTAATAAAAGTGTCACTTAGTCATCTAATAAAAGTTAGTTAATTTGTTTGTTATTTAATTGATAAGACCTAGTGGAAAAGGTTGTACACGAAGTTGTATAAGTAAATATAAGGATGATGTAAATGCTAAGTGCAAGTGAATAAAATTTGTTTTCTCTCAATATTCAATATCGTCTCTATTATTATTTTATAAAGTGTGTGATACTTTAAAACTCTTTTCCTTGGTCCGGTCAACTTTTGAAAGGAGTTGGGAAAAAGAAGAATATTTGCTATTGTTTGGCTTACTTGACTTGGTTTATATGACAATCTTTTAAATAAAAAAATGAATAGTAATATTACTTAAAACCCAAAAAAAATGGTAAGTAGCACCTACCAAAAAATTGTCGCACTTGCTTGGGTGTTATTATTATTATGAAAAATATATAGATACTGGTTCGTGGGTCATGCGGCATGTTATGCTCCAAAATTAAATGTTAAATGCGTTCACATAGCTAGCTACTCAAAATTTGGACTAATCAATAAAGACTTCTGACTTATGAGAGAATCTATTTCTTCTTTCATGCTCCTTTTTCTCTACATGCTTACTATACGATGTTGCGATGCTCTTTCCTACTTGTGTTTTTTTTTTTAATAATGAAATGTTTCCTAGTAGTTTAATACCAAAAGGAACAAGATTTCCTTATGCATGCCTACATATGTTCTTGCACCATTCGATGATTTCATCCACGGTGGAATAATACAATTCGTGTTTTATGCATAGAAAACAAAGTTCTCTATCAGATTAAGACAACACTTTCATTACAAAGTTGTTGACCCTTGTATAAAATATTTTTCTTTTGATTTCTTGCTTCACATCATTCATCAATGCTTTTCCATCATTTCCTCGAAATATACATATCAACCCAAACCTCTTCGGGTAATACCAATTGATAATAAGATATAAAGGATAAAATTACACTGACATTATATGCATTGTACCAAAAACGGCTTTTTATAATGCTTTTTTAGATTTTTAAAAGACTATAAAAGGTCTCAATATTAAAACCTCTAACTTATTATAGCACTTATAAGCGGTATCGTAAGTATATCTTTTATAGCACTTTTTTTTTAGTAAACTTTATAAAGTGTGTGACTTTAGCACTTCAAGCACTATTTAAAGGTTATTTCTTTATAAAAAAAAGTACTCAAAATAATTAAGCTAGATTCTATAGTCAGAACACCATATTGCTTCCTTTTCATCATATATATTCATCTAATATATAACACTATTGGTTACATAATGATACAAATAATAAAACATATAAACTACTTCATAACATATATTCAATATCATCAATTGTCTCCCATAAATGAACATAACTAATGTAAAACCTTTTATTCACATTGATCTTCTCCCATGCCATGAGCCATTAGTCTATTATCTCTAGCTGAATATTGAGACTTCACTTATAACTTAAGCATTGTCTAAGTTGTTTTTCTAATCGTCTCTATGTTCTTTTATGCTATATATCTCTTTTCTCAATAGTCTCGTCCCTGTAAATAAAGAAAAAATAATTCAAGAAAAAAATTATCCATTACTGATATCAAACATAAACTTGTTTTTCTTTGATATTTTATCACAAGATACATTACTGCATAGATAGAAACCTCGTATGAATCACTATGACGAGTTTTACAAGTCATTGTCCAATTTTTCTATTTCATTGTAATATCATTTGCACATAGAACCTACCTCTTTTTTTCTTTGTTCGGTGATTAAAACAAGCAGCCAAAATTCCAAATGTGACACCCTAAACCCAAATTGAAATAGAAAGTAAAATGCATTAGTTTTGAAAGATACTGGCAGCGGTTCTAAAACAGAGTATGAAAATTTTCTTTTAAACTATAGGGTTCGGGACGTCACGCTCACACTTACACAAAATGCTTCCATTAAAATTCTCACTTACAAATCCCTTAATATCGAATATAGCTAAGGTTTTCTTAAATAAATATTTCTGACATAAAAACATGTTCTAAACTTAGAGACAATGAATTTCTACTTCCGAATAAAAGATAAAAAATAACACGATTGATTGATTGAATTTACAAAAACCTAAATTAGTTCATAACTCAACAAAACACGACAAATTACTCCTACCCAGTATCACCTATCAGAGCATGGATCACCAACCGATAACATGAAATAGTTGCGCTCTCGCAAGCGCCAAACACAAGCAACGAGGGGTGAGTTTCGAAATTATGTAACAATATAAAATACACGAGAAGAACACGCAATTAGTCAAAACAACACAAATAAAGAGAACATTCAAGAACATAATATTAAAGGCTAACTCAATCACAATAAAGCAGTTACAAGGATAAAATGCTATGCATGTCCTATACTCTATACTTCATCATTTGGTACCATTCTACTCTGAAGTACTTGGTTAGGAGGCCTGATACTATGCCACTACAAGAGTGGACGGACAATTCATGAATGGCCAAGTCCTCATAGATCCCCTCAACTCAACCCGAGACACATATACGCGACAGTCGGGGTACTCTTGTGTTGCACGGTAGTTCCCGGCCTTAGGGAATAACCCACTAATCCACTTAGGAATTCCCCACTAGATGTACCCCCAAGGTCTATCAGTCTTACCTTACAGTTCGACTGTAGCCCTCCACGATCAGGCTCATTCAGTTGTACTTCCCCGAATCGCTAGGTTTGTCAGACCCTCCCTATATGATGACAAAATAATCCTAACTCCGAATCTCTACAACACATATCTCATACTTACTCGATCATCACAACTCAATAAATTTCAGTTTGATTTCATAATATTCATCATTATATGTATATCAATCAATCACAATTCAATCCCAATATTTGGTTTACACTACTCACAATACCCAATCCAATCTTATCAATCGCAATAAAAAAAATCAACAGGTAGCACGTTCAAATAATTTTACGATTCCAATCAAATAGCAAGAACACTCCAATATATATTATTCATACAGTAATAATCAGCATCACATTCCATAAAAGCATTCAACGTGCAATCTTGCTATAAATAAATTCACAACAATTCTATAGGTTGCTAAATTATATTTTAGTCCTCACTGTTACCATTCATATATTATTAATTAATTATTATTGCTCAATAGGGCTCGACCGTACGTAGTGAGCCTCGGATGAATATCTGGGAATTTCGGTATTCCCGTTCATCTCACGTTATTTTATATTCATAAAATCGAACCTCATCTCACCCCTTACCTTAGCTGAAGATTTTTTCCAAACAACGATGATCTGTTTATTTAATGTGTCGCATCTTCGCCAGCCACCGTCTATAATATCCCGCGAAAGAAAATAAATTAACGCAACAACGAAATACAAGTTAATTACTTGCTCCAATAGATACATAAATTTGTGATTAAAAATAAATAAATAAATTATTTGTTATTTGTAATATAACCCAAAAATATACTTAATATCGTCAAAACATACATATTAATATAATCCGATTTTATTTCACATATCGGTTAACGAAGTCATAGTTTTTGTTTTTAAGAACCCTTCAAACAACCAATAAAAACCATTTAAAATTTCCAGTCCTTCTAGTGTGTTTCAAATATATATAATAATAAAAATAAAAACATATGTAAAAACAATGCATTAGGCAAACACCATCACAAAGAAGTCGACAGCAAATTGAGAGTAATTCATATTAATTTCAGCCTAATGTAGCAAGTCTGCTACTTTAAAAAAAATGCAGAGAACAATACTTGATAAAAACATACTTATAAATATAATAACATAAAATAATGTATAATTTTAATTAAAATAAGACAGAATCGCATATCATATATATATATATAATGAAATTGATAGTATTTATTTAAATTGATGCGTACGACAAATCACTTTTAAAATAAAATGAATTCTTTAGATGCAGATTAATTTCATAATATATGTCTAGTAATATAATTCAATCATATCCGGGACTATTATTACTAAAAAATTGGAATGAAGAACACATGTCTAGTTTACGATGATCGTACGCACAGGTATTACTAAAAATTGAAATAGAGGAATACATACTAATATTACTGAGGCAGATGAAATATAGAAAGAAAAAAAAGAAATACATACCCAAGCCTTGTTGAGGTGTAAGGAGGAATTAGTATTGAAATATAGAACGAAAAAGGATTCGGCGTTGTGATCGGAATGTCCAGGCTAATGGCTGCAGCACCTTAGCCTATATTCTAACACTTATATATATATGCCCAGGCTAATGGCGTTGTGAACGGGATGCTCAGGCTAATGGGCAAGTCCACTTAGCCCATATGTCATTCTTATTATTATTACTATACTATTATTATTATTATATTAATACATAATTAATATAGTTATTTTATATTTATATTTACATAAAAATAAATTTAAATAATAAAGGTCTAGATAACAATACTACTAAAATAAGAGGCTTAAGATAATAGCAATCCAAAACTGGTATAAAATATTTTTATATATATATTTTTTAATAAAATAAATAGGTCTAATTACAATTATCAATGATTTTAATTTAAATAACTACAAAGACAAACAAAGAAAGACAGTCACGTAAAAAAAAATATAATAATAATCACACCACAATAAACATATGTATAAGAAAATATCACTAATTTATAATCATAATAAATTATGGTATAAAAATAAATTAGGGTGTTACACCAAACCTTTTAAAAAAAATATATTGCTAGGCATGACTTCCTTCATTAATATATCCATGTTTCTCCTCACTCTCACATGTACTTGGCTCAAAGTGAGTTAATAGCTCTCCTCACTTGATAAATGCTTTATAATTTGTAATAGAAAATATATGGTGACATAATTCTGAAAAGAAGCATTAAAGCAAATGATTATATTATAATACTAATAAGAATTCAATGCTATTTAAATGGTACATTCTATTTATAAAAACTTTGATGACATAATTCTTAAAAGAATCTTTAAAATAGGGGATTAAAATGTAAGTGTTTTTTTTTTTATGTAATAGTCTGACTCTTATGGTCCTATTTTTCTCTTCATATAAAATAGTGAGTTTTTGCTGTCGTTCATTCATTCTCACTACCAATTGAACTCTCACTTTTATTTTATTCATTTTTGTTATAATATAGGAGCTCAAGAGTCCCGCAATAAAATACGATCACTTTTTTTATATCTTTTATTTGTATGATTTTTACAATAAAACCATTAAACACACATTATTTCATAGCACTCAATCAAATAAGTGCTATAAACCACCTCAACGCACTATATTATAGCACTTTTATGCATAAACGCTATTAAAATTGTGCTATTCAAACCAATTTTTACAGTGGTGATGTCATATTTTCTATAAAAAAAACATCATTTAAAAAATGTTTGGTTACGAAAAGAAATTACGAATAAAAAAATGCACAAAAGAAGGAAAATAATAATTTTTTATGAAAATTACTACACTTTTAAAAAAGAAAAATATACTTCACTTATTTAGAAAGAAGGACCAAAATCTTCTAAAATAAATCAAGTAATTAAACTTAAGTGTGGTTAATGAATTTCAGTTAAAAACAAACCGTTCAAGAAAATTTGAGTTCAATTCTTAACTGAAACAATTATTAGTCAGATTTTACTTACTTTTCGATCGAACTCTGAATTACTAAAACTCCATTCTAAAAAACTAGAGGGTTTAAAAAAAAATCCTCTAAAACAAAAAGGGGAGGAAGTGACGGATTTCTATTGAACAAGTATGATTAGAAACACACGTGGGCTTGCTTGGCGAGTTTATAGGCGGGCATATTTTTTGTATATGAAAAGAAGACTTGAATTTAGGCGTGACAACTGGGCGATGTGGATTTTGTTTCTCCCAAACCTGTATGTGCCCCTAAATTTTAATTTTATCTGCATCCGCATCTATATAAGTGGATTTTCTCTGCCTAAATCGGGACAGATTCAAGTGGATACTCACGAATGCGAGTTGTGTTATTATCCCTATTTAAATTGTATATTCATAGGCTTGACATTTTGTTAGTACAAATGATATCTAACCATGGCAGATTGTATGAAGTTAAGTTCTAATTTTAATTATTTAGAGTTTATTTACGTTAGACTATAGGCTAATCAAGTTACCTACTATTTAGCTAAATTTGTTTTTCATAATTTTGATTATGTAATAGATCTCTTTATCTTCTTTTAAAATGAAATATAAGTAAAAATAATAGTTAATAAATTAATGTATCGGATACATTTTTTTTAGTTATATTTTTTGGTTATATTTCATTCAAAAGTAGTATAGTGAAAGATTAAATATAGTTGTTGACTACTTCTTGTGGTGAATCTTTGTTGTTGCACATGCAATTTTAAAAAAAAATTGGAGAAGGAAAACATTTTTATTAAGGGTTAAATAAATTTTTGATCTTATAAATATACCATCTTTTATTTTTAATCCTTCTAAAAAATTTCTTTAGAGAATAGTCCCTCAAATATTTTCAATTAATAATTTTTGTCCCTGCTTTAAGTCAAATCATGTATATCATTCAAATTTTTGAATGATTTTTTGCATACATGATTAAAGCATTATTATAATCTCCTCTGCAAAAATTTAGAATTTTTAACAAAAGATGAATTAAATATGAATTTTTAAACACTAAAAGTTTAAAAAAAAATCATATTTATCTCATCCCTTGTTAAAAAAATTAAATTTTTGTAGAAGATATTCTTATAATGTTTTAAACATGTATGTAAAATATTATTAAAAAATTATAATGACTAAATATTATTTACTAAAATTGTCGGTAAAATAAAATAATTTTTAATATTTTTTTATTCATAATAATGAATATAGAATTTTCTTTTACGAGTAAAAAATTAGGTCTCGAAATCTTAGCTCAAATGACAAATGTCGGTTTTGTTAGGTTTGATGTCTTATTCTAAATTCAAAACATGGCTGTCTTAGTTAATTATGGTGGAATTTACTATCTCTTTTAAAATAATAAAAAATGTAAAAAAAATTAATATAATACATAGAAACAATAAAATGAAATTTTTGTTTGTTACGAAATGATGTTTTATAAAATACAAAAATCGACAATTAATTTATAAAAATGATCATTGAATTTATTAGTTTAAAAAACAATTTAATAAAATAATTGGATTTAAAAACGTGAGTGTTAACTGAGAAACACAACATATTTTTGGAGCCTACTCTATAAATGTGAGGCTTTGATCTCAATCCAACTACCTTGCCTTCATTTCATTAATCTATCTATCTATCTATCCCAGTTATTTCCTAGCTGTCACTCACTCTGCATCATGGCTCAGACTACACCAAATCACACACAAATTGTTTCTGGCTGGGCAGCTTACGATTCCTCCGCCAAGATTACCCCATACACCTTCAAAAGAAGGTAATCACTAATGAATGAATGTTTCTTTCTAATCAATTTCATCCTTTAATTAAATTGACTTGTTAATTTCTCTCCAGGGAGAACGGTGTTACTGATGTGACTATAAAGATATTGTATTGTGGAATTTGCCACACTGACCTCCACCATGCTAAAGATGATTGGGGCATTACTATGTATCCTGTTGTACCAGGGTAACTTAAAACTAAACTATGTAACACTTTTATATACAACTATGAATATGTCCAAATTAATAATATAAATGTTGATTGTACATGTTTTTATAGGCATGAGATAACAGGGGTTATCACAAAGGTAGGGAGTGATGTGAAGGGGTTCAAAGAAGGAGACAGAGTGGGTGTAGGGTGTTTGGCTGCTTCATGTTTGGATTGTGAGTATTGCAAAACCGATCAGGAGAATTACTGTGACAAGGTGCAGTTTGTATACAATGGTGTTTTCTGGGATGGTAGCATCACCTATGGTGGCTACTCTCAAATGCTTGTCGCAGATTACAGGTTCATCATTGTTTTCCCCTTTTTTTTCTTTTTTAATTTAAATTGATTCTTTTGGAGCTGCTCAAAGTTTATCTCAGATTCAAATTACCTAATCCATCTCCTCATCATAAATAATTGAATCAAATTAAAATTTTAATAGAGACATAACATCAATGTAAATTAATTTTGAATCCAACTTTTCATATTATTTACATAAAGTTACTTTTAAACTATTAAAAAATGACTTTCATTGTCGTGCATATGACTTTTTTTTATACTTAACATATTTCAACCGGTTAAAAGTATGTTTTAAGAAGCTAAAAGACACTGATTTTAAAATTTAAAATACTTATGGTAAAAGTTAAATATATAAATTAAATCTTAAAAAATACGGATGAAGATTTGATTGCATAGCTTTAAAGTCCACCAGGGTGGTCGTTGAAGATGATTAAGACATATTACTGTGGTTTAGGCGATCACATGTCATTTTTTTAGTTAATAGCCAAATGAAAAAAGTAATAAAATTAAGACTAGTAATGAATTGTCTTCAATCGGATAGGTGCATGAAGTAACTGCACCAATTGCATCTTGACCAACAACAAAAAAAAATACAAACTAATTAAATTTGGTTTGTTTTACAAATAGAGTTTGGATCTGGTCGAAAGGACTAGCTTTGAATAAAGTCATTTTTAGTGGAAGAAAACTATGAAAAGAAAAATTATTTTGTTTAATTTTTTTATATTTGACTGAAATTAAAATACCAAACTTATTTCTTATGATTTGAGTATTAGTTTCATGTTGTTCGAAACTAATTATTTGAGTTACAAATTATATTATTATATTTTGTTATCTTTAGAATTTTAATAATTTTATATTGCACAAAGAAAAACAAAGGAGAAACTGCACGTGTCAATTTAAATTTTTAATTAATAGAATATATAAATCGTAAGATCTTGATATAAGTAATAGAAGAGACAAAAATAAAAATAATTTTTTATTAATCAAATAAGAAATATAATTATAATAATAAGTATAGTAAAATTTATATATCTAATTAGAATAAATAATTTTTAATTAAAATACTTGACTTATAATTAATATTTAATTTAAGTAACTAACATGTAATTAATTATATATTTTTAATATTAATAATTATTTTTTAATTATCGTTCTATTAGACAGTGTTAAAATATTTATTAGAAAGTAAACTTTTTAGGAATGTAAAATCCCAATTCTTAGTAATTTTGAGTTAACTTCAATAGCCTAGTCTAACAAAAACAGACATGAAATATATAAGTTGCGAATAATTATTCAATAAACTCTTAATTTTTTTGTCCATATTTAACTGAGACATCATTCCTCAATATATTTTTCATAAAGAAGAAAAGTTATTTTAACTTTGCGTACAAATAGACCGGTCCAAAATGTCGGCAGAAATGGCATTTATTTTCAAATGATGGTTTAGTACGTAATTTATTCTTTTGTTCCTATTTTTTTTTCATCAATAAAATTATTTTATAGTTTTAAAAAAAATTAATAGTATCAAATATTATACTTCTTTCATTCTTAAACTTTGATTCTCTTACAATTGGATATATACATATAAAAAAATAATAAATTTAGACATATTTAATTTTTTTAATCCTATAAAAATAAATTCCATTTGATATATTTTTGAATTTTTAAATGTAGAAAAAGAAATGATTAAAAGAAAAAAAGTGAGAGAGAAATGACTAAAGATTATTAAATTTTGATGTGAAGATACGTAGTACACATTCCAGAAAACCTGCCAATGGACGCAGTGGCACCACTATTGTGTGCAGGAATAACAGTATTCAGTCCCTTGAAAGACCACAATTTGGTATCATCACCAGGGAAGAAAATTGGTGTGGTTGGTTTGGGAGGCCTTGGTCATGTGGCCGTCAAATTTGGCAAAGCATTTGGTCACCATGTTACTGTCATAAGCACTTCTCCCTCCAAACAAGCTGAGGCTAAGGAACGTTTGGGAGCTGATGATTTCATACTCAGCTCCAACCCTCACCAATTGCAGGTTTGCTATCTTATTTTTTCGCATTATTAAATTACACCCATTTTTATTTAATTTACATTCATTATTGATATATACAAAAGTTGATGTATGATTGTGGTATTATATAAGTTAGTATATGATTGTGTCTGCATCACATTTACTAAGTCGTCCAAAAAATGATTTATTGAATTTGGGCCATGGGGGGTGCAGAAATGAATAAAGGCTCTTTGTGTTGACAGGCTGCAAGGAGAAGCTTAGATTTTATTTTGGACACTGTATCAGCAGATCACTCTCTATTACCCATCTTAGAATTGCTGAAAGTAAAGGGAACTTTATTTATCGTGGGTGCACCTGACAAGCCTCTCCAATTGCCTGCTTTCCCATTGATATTTGGTAAAATTAACGATAATTAATTATCCATGCTCAATTTCTTTTTCTTTTCAACAAAATTTAGGATGAATGAATACTATTTGGGGAAGACTTTTGATATTAATACAGATAAAATTGTAACTTATCTGCTTATCTTTTTATTATTAAATTAAATTAAATTATTAGAGTTTAATTGTTCAATTTGTTTTTCATACTATTTATATAAAAGAAATATCAAGTATTAAAATACTTTTTTTCTTTCTAATATAACTCTTTATTTGAGCTATTTTATTTATAATTTTATTCATATTTATTTAACTATAAATAATATTTGAAATACTGTATGGTGAACAGTATTTTTTTTTTAAATTAAAGTTTTTCAATTTTATTTATTTATTATTGAGATATCTTTTTGTGATACGTATACAAATTTATACAATTAAATTATTTTGAATATTTCATTAACTATTAAAATATAAATAATTAATTATTTATTTAACATATATTTTATTAATTACTAAAATATAAAATATTAACCACTTATGCGATGTAGTGGTTAAAGAAATATTATAGATTAATCAATGTTATATATTTTAGTAATTAATGACATGCATTTTAGTAGTTAATGATACAAATCTATATATTGTGTTAAATAAATGTTTTTAATACAAAGTGTTTGTGACAAAAGTTGTGAAAGTGTTTGTGGGAAAAGTTGTGTTCTAATAACACAATTGAATATTTATATATAACCTTTGTTTTTTCCTTTTGATTTTCCCTTTTAGTTAAACTATTTTGTTGCCAATCAAATAACTAAGCTTTTGAAATAACCATATAAAAGTTTATATTTATATGTAAGTATGATCACGTGACTGGTATATGCTTGCTAGCTAAATAAATAAACTGAATAAGAAAAGAATGAAGTTGTTGTTGACGATGTTTTATTAAAAAATTGTGACAGGGAAAAGATCAATAAAAGGGGGCATCATAGGAGGAATAAAAGAAACGCAGGAAATGTTGGACGTTTGTGGGAAGCACAATATCACGTGTGACATTGAGTTAATCAAACCAGACACAATCAACGAGGCTTTTGAGCGCCTTGCTAAGAATGATGTTCGCTACCGTTTCGTCATTGACATTGCTGGCACCTCAAACATCTAACCCTTTATATATGCATTGATGTTTCTGTTTTGTTGTGAGACTTAATTTAATAATCCACCCTACGTACTGCTCTATTAGTTATCCTTTCTTTCAATTACTCGGATTGTTTACATCAAAGATCTATTATTATTATTATTTTAATTACTATATTAACAATTAGAGTAGTTTTTTAATCTGATGCAAAAGTATTGGTTGATCAATTAAGACTATAGGCCACTCCCAAAAATTACAAAAATGTTAGTGGACTGTTTGTGTCTTGTAACCCATTTTGTTTGTTGGAAGACTGGGAAATTGTGCTGCCCATGGTTTAGCAAATTTGGCCCTCTATATGCCTTAAAGAATCTGGATAGAGGATTATCCAGATTGCTTCCGTTGTTAATGTTTATGAAATGTACTTTGATATATATATAGTACTACTTCTTTTCTTTCTGTCCAAAAAAATATTAACGACTTAATTAGTAATAGTAAATAAAAATAATCCTTACCAACCAATCAGTAATAAGTATATTTTATAGAATAAGTTGTAAATTCTTAAATTCAAACTTAACCGATAAATACTAATGTTGTTAGGTTGTGCATTGTATTTTATGTTTAAATTCAATATTTCGCAATTATGTGAGATTAATTAGGAAGATACTTATTATCCATTCTAAGATTAAAAAAAAAATAGTATTTGACAACAAATAAAAGAGAAATACTTGTTTGGATATAAAAAAATTAAAAGAAAAAATGATTAAGTGATATAAAAAAATTAAAAGAAAAACTAATTAAGTGATATGATTAAATTATTTCTCAATTTTTTTTATTAGTTAGTGTGTGTCCAAACATTTTTAATTTGGGTTTGTGTCCATATAAAATTTACTCCAAATAAATTTAAATGCACTTTCAATCCTTCTATTTTGTTCAAAATTAACTTTTAGTCATCTACTTCTAAAACTGAGTTTTGGTCAGTGTTTTATAAATTGTGGAATTTTTTTAGTCTCCCGTCTATTTTTTATGATATTGCATGTTCATTAATGACGTAAAAATGATATAAAACAATTGAATTTGATAAAATTAAAATTATTTTATTAATCAATATTCATTTCATTATTTTTTATTCGACAAAGTTTTACGAACACATTTATCAATAATAATGTAAGCCATAATTACAAAGAAAAATAAAAAAACGTTAAACACGTTTCTATTTTATTCAATTTAGTTGTGCTTCCTATTGGCAATGAGCAAGCCACATCATAAAACATAAAGGGTCGTTAATCAAATTACTCAAATAAAATAAGGGGATAAAAAATATAAATTTAAAAATAAAAGAAATTAAATTAATTTTAAACAAAATAAGAAGATTAAACGTGCATTTAAATCTAAAGCCTAAAAGTCTGTTTTTTTTACTGGGGAGACCACTAAAATCCTTACTTTGGATTTTCACCCCACTCCAATAAACTCATGCATTAGAAAAAAAAAAAAAAATTATGATCCCACCTCCATTTTGAAATCTAATTAAAATTTACACATCCTGCCAAAAAAAATAACACATTTTATTTTAGGCTTAATTTCCTTTTTGAAATCTTTTAGCTAATTTAATGGTCTCTTTTCAATATAGAATTACTAAACAAAACTCGGTCACATGAGGTTTGCTTCCATGATGCCTAACAAAAATTGCACACATGAAGTTTGCCTCCATGATGTTTTTAACCTACAACTTTGATTAATTTTATGTCTTAACTTACCTTGAGCCTTCCTTAATGGTATTCTTTGTTTAATATCTTTTAAGGAACTTATTTTTATTTATCTATAACTTTTTTTATTGAGGATGGAAATTGGCCCGACATATAAGCATAAGTTTACTGTCTATTTTACGTCGGGTTTATATTAGATTACATTTTTATAAAATAAATAAAGTTAAATATTTTTTAAAGTTTATTTAAAGACTACAAATCACGAAAAACTCTTTCGTCATTTCATATTTTTTTAAGCCTACTGGACCAACTTAGTTAAGTAATTATGAATGGTATTTTATTATTATTATTATTATTATTATTATTATTATTATTATTACATTAGATTATGTTTTTGACATATCTAACTATATTATTATAAAATAAATTAAAATAGAATGTGATGTAAAGTTAGATTTTCTAAAATATTATGTTATATATCAAAATAAAATTTAATCTATTGACTTAATTGCTCATTAATCTATTAAAGATATATTAAATTATTTATTTAAAATTTTTAATATTAAATAAACTTTTAAATGGCTAAAAGATAATACCAAAATTTCAAAAAGCCAATGTTGAAGTCCTAAAAAAAGTCTATGATAAATAACTAGACATGATTAAGCCTTAAAATGTTTTATTAGGACATACTTATGGCCTGTTTGGTAAGCTCAAAAAATAAGCTTATAAGCTTATAAAATATAATTTATAACGTTTAAACTAATAGTCTTATTTGCTAAATGTTTTTTTTATCACGTTGTTATATCGTTTTTTTTCCAAACTTACTCTATTTAAAATGAAATATAAATAAAAATAGTGGTTAAAAGGTTGATGTATTTAATCTAAATTTTTAACCGACTAACAAAAATAGTGTTTTTTGATAAATTACTTGAAATAGCATTTAAAGTTATAGCTTTAATTTTTTTCTCTTTTATTTTTACCATTATTATCTTAATTTATTTTTTAAATATTAATTTGAAATATAAATTTTACATCATTTTATATTTTTCAATTAATTCAACTACTAATTTTATCAAATATTTTAAATTAAATTAGCTAACTTATTGGCTACCCTATTTTCATTTTTTTGTCTATCAATTCTATGTCACAAACACTGCGAACTATACAAGTACCACCGATCACGCCCATGCATCGATCCAAGTTAAGTATTTGGTTGATCATGAATTAATTATGACCATTGAAAATAGGCCACAAACATTAAAAACATAACCCGTTAAAATAAAGATATGTTTGAAGCGTGACACTATCTTTAAGATTTTTTCATGTGTCTTGTTGTATACGTGGTCCTCCTTTTATAAAAAAACATAATTAATATATAAAATTCAGGAAAAATTACATTTACTTTATCTGAAATTACCTTGAATGATACTAACATCCTTTTAGTTTTGAAAAAACACATCTCTCCTAAATTTACTAATTTTATTTTGCATAACATTGTTTTATGTCAATCTTTCAACTTTATTTTTCATTTATAAAATAAAACATTAGAATATACACTTCAGTTGTGTTACTGTTAACATAATCATACTTTTCAAAATTGCAAATATCCGACGTATGATCGTACCTTTACAAATTAAAGCGAAAACTCTAATTGTGTCATATAATAAATGACATAAATATATGTAAGTGTGACAAAAAAATATTTAATGCAATTTTTTTTAGTGGGTACGAGGGATGTGAGTATTTTTTGAAAACTAAAGGAGGGTGTTATTGTCATTTAAGGTAACCTTAGAAGAAGTAAATGCAATTTTCTCTAAAATTTATTATAGTAAAGACTAACCATTAAAAACCAATGATTATCAAATAACCAATTCAAGAATCGTAAGAGTGATTGTACAATTAAATTAATTAATTTTTACTAATTAAAATAATTCAATTTAATTAATTAACTAAAAATACTTTCAAAATATTATAAAATTTTCAACATTAATATTTTACTTATAGAGGGATCAAAATTGATCTAGAAGATGTAAAATTGATTGACATAATTAAGCGTTATAGAGTAAAATTAATTAACTTTACTACTAAAATTCATTCTACCTTAAAGTTAAGTTTTATAATTTTTACATTAAAATTCATTATTTAACTAATTTATATACTAATAAATTCAAACATAAATCATTTCACATTTAACTCACTTTTAATTAAAATTAATTAATCTCAAATTAATTTTTATCACGACCTAACTAACAATAAATCAAACTAAAAACCTCGAACAAATTCTTTGAACATCACATAACAAAAAAAATTAAACAACCACCGAGTTAATTAATTGATCAACTTTAAAGACGACTCTGGATAGTGAAATTTATGATGAATGAATGGTTGAGTTGAATTAAAAACAAACTAAAATATTTGAGGTTGATGAAATTGCTAAGGAAGATATGCAATGATTAAGGAGTCCGACGTGGCAAAGAGATATAGATCGAATGGGAAATGTGGGTACTTCCACCTCATGTCTTAACACACAACAGCCTTCCTTATCAATTATTATTAAAAACTTAATTACATTTATAAATTAATTGGAGATAGAATGCAAATGAATGGATAGCATTAGAGTGAGCTTGTTTGTAGGAGGAGGTAGCTAATAAGTGTCTCCGTGTGATAACACAACGTGTCAGGTACGCTAACGTGCGCGCTAAGCTATTGCATTTAACCATTTGTGGTAATACTAACTGCCAACTGGATTTCTTTTCTTTTTCTTCTTAATAACTTGTCCAAATTAGACCTACAAATACACAACACCTCTATCTCTTTTTCTCTAAATATATATTGCTCACAACATTCCTTTTTCCACTTTTATTAATACTACAATCAAGTTCGAGTCCAACATAAAATTTCATTACTTAATTTTTTCTTCAATCTTTTTCTACATGACATATTCTCGGTGGCTTTGTTCTCTTCGAAGACCAGGTGAGTTTAATTTAATCATTCTCTAAAATTCTCTTCTCATCCTATCATATCATATATATTTTGCAAGAAATCATTAATTAATAACGGAACATACATAGCTTCTTGATTTTCAATTATTTTTCTTCGTAACATTTAATACTATGCTTCTTTTTGTTAACTATATATGAAAGTGAATTGATAGGAGATGATCATGATAACTATATAGCTATAAAATGTTGAAGAAGTTGTACAAAAAATTAGAGATGGAAAAAAATGAATCTACTCTTCAACTTCAACAATATTCTTTATAATGTTTAACAAGATAAAATTTGATTATCTTTTTTCATCTCTAACATTTCAATTACTTGTATAGTTAATTCAACTTTGTGTAATTAAGCAGGTAAATCACGGAATAAATATGAGGAAGATAGCTTGTATAGGAAGGCAAACGTAAATGAAGAATATCTAGAAACGTTTAGAACAAAATCTTATATGGAAATATGCAACAAAGCACAAGGGCAATTTGGGAAGACAATTAGCACTAAAAGAGTCTCTTCATCTTCTTCTCCTTCTCTTCCTATATATATGAATCTCACCGAGTGTTTGCTTGAACCTCGAGAAGAAATCATAAGAAACATGACACAAAATATGAAGGTGCATCATCTTCTAGTAGATTATTTCGAAGCTAGCTTAGAAGCATGTCGTTGTTGTGACACAATCCTCGAAGGAATTCACTCATTGAGACTTTGTTATAAAAGAATTACACGAGTTGTTAAGCTAAGCAAAAGGGAAAATGAACTAACAAAGATTAAGGATATCTATAGAGAGCTTGCTTCTTTTTCATCATTACAACAAAAAAATCCATTGTCAATTATTAGCACAATGCAGTTTCGTGACATTCACGATAGGTACATGGAACTTCTTCAAAGACTAACATCAAAGAGAGGCAAAATTAAAAGAAGATTAACATTGATAAGTGTTTGCAAGAAAGTTGGTGAAATTGCTCTTGTTACTTCACATGGTGCTATTCTTATTGCTTTGTTAGTGATTTCTTTACATAGTGTAGTTGGATTGGTGGCTGCACCAAGTATTGTATGGGGATTAGTTGGTTTGTTCATAAAGAGAATCAAAAGAATAAGGATTAGGAAAAGCTATAGTGAAAGACTATGCGGACAACTTGATGCAGCTGCGAAAGGAGTTTTTATATTGATAAATGATTTGGATACAATGAGTAGGATGGTGAAGAGGTTGAATGATGAAGTGGAACATAGGAAAACGGTTATTGATGTTTTTGTGAAGAATGGTAGTAAATGTGAAATATTGAAGAGGGTTATGAGTGAATTTGGTGATGATGAGTGTAGCTTTTTGGAGCAGTTGGAAGAGCTTGAAGAACATGTTTACTTGTGCTTTCTCACGGTTAATAAATCAAGGAGACTTGTTATGCAAGAAATTACAGAGGACAGATCACAACATTGCTGCTGATCTTGTTTCGTCAAATTCTTTTTTTTTTCACTTCAATTCTCCTAGACAGAACATATGTACATAGTAAAAAAAAAAGTAAAGATATCTATAGTAGAGGTTAATTATTCTTATTATTTTTGTTGTGCTGTCAATTTTTATTGAAAGAGAAATACTAATAACACATTCTTTAATATTTTTTAGTACACTCGTGATTTGATTATACAAGTTACATGCTCTTTACTTTGTTTCTTATAATCCTCTGAAAAAAATCTGTGTAACTGAATTTGTGAAAAAATACAATCTGCCATGACTTTATGCCTCTTCTTAATACTAGATTTGCAATTTGGGAGAATATGTAGTGTTAACGTGAATACTCAAACATTATTATGTTTGAAATAAGCTTCAAAAGCGAGAGATTATATTATTTTGTGACTTCAAACATTATTGCTTCATGTAAGAGGATACTGAATTGCATCTAAAATTAGGGCCGCCCAAAGCATAAAAGAACTCATACCCTTGCTTTAAGCCTACAAAAGAAATACTAATCCTATAAATAAATGAATGGTGAGGCTTATTTTATGTTTGAAAAATTGTGGATAAGTTATATCCATATATAATCAATTTAAATCATCAACAAGTGTCATCTATTAACTATGTGAAATTTAAAATTCTAACAAAATAAAGTTAGTAAAATACATGTAGTTGATTTTAATTAATGTGACTAACTTACCAGTAATTTTCCAAAGACAAACTATAATTTACCTAAATAAATACCTGAAAAGAAATATTAATGTTGGATGAGGTGGAGTAGTGGTAGTGGAATAAAATGTATGTGTCATGAGTTCAAATCTATTTTTTTGGCTTATAACCCAAAAAAGTGATACACTAACACCTATTTTGAGATTTCTTGGTTATTAGATTCTCCTCCCTTTTTGTAAGTGCCACTTAATAAAGTGCAATGCTATATAGTGCCATAGATTTTTTCATCAATTAATAATGTTAAAAATTTAAGTTAGAAAACTAATCATACGTTAAAATAGTCAAACTAATTAAAAAATAACATATATAATTTATTTCATTTCGTTAATATTTTTTATTGTAACAATAAATATTTTCCTTTAATAAATTGTACTCCATGTGTTCCATAATAATTGTCAGCAAAAAAAAAAAATCACAAAATAGTTATCATTTTTAGTTTTTAATAAAAGATTAGTTATGTTTATTACCATTTAATTAATATTATCTGTATAATTTATAATTATAATTTTTTATTTTTTATTTATGATAACGAGAATCAATTAATAATTAAAAATATTTAACATTGTTGATGAAATTTGATGTCAACAATAAATGTGACAAATTACTCATAAAATGGAGGGACTCACATAATTATTAAGGCTTTAACATATGGACTGGACACCACTTATTTTCAAACACTTGTTCAATGTCTCGTGAGATTAAAATTGGAGCCTGATCTCTTCTTTTCCACCTTTGTTGGTGATGCTATTCATCTTGATCATGGATTTAACAAAGGGTCTTTCAAATTCCTTTTGAGAATCAGCATATTTGGAAACCAATGCTTTAGTGGTTGAATGAGTTAGTAAAGCTTGATCAGAAGAGAATATACTTTTTCCTTAGAGTAGTAATTAATTTTTAATAAGCATTGTCAAAATATGTGGCGCTAGAATCCAATGGAGCCCCTGCATTTTTCACATTTGTTTCTCTCAGCTCAAAGGCATTAAGTTTGGAATAAGGAATGAAATCCTTTTGCTGCAAAATTATGCAGAAAGAAGTGGAGTTGAGCTTGTTTTTGGTATTATTTTTTATAGTGAATTTGGGGGTTGAATATGATTGTAAACTGTCATTTTGCACATAATTTGGGGGTTCCTTGCTGCTGGACAATAATTAAATGAAGGTTTCATTTTGCTTTTTCAAAAATAAAATACACAACACAACAAGGACAACTAACAATAGTATATAAAGTTTTCTCAAAAAAAGAAAACAACACTATATAAAATTGAAAATGTTAGGAAATCATTATCTTCCCAACTCCCGCAATACAGCTAGAACAATAGTACTCTTCATATTACAGCAATAATTTTGTAGTATACAATATATAAACTATGCTTATTAGTTTCTACATGCTTGAAAGAGCTTCCAAATAATTTGATGATGACTGTTATTATTATTATTGATAAGAATAACAATTCATGCAAGCCATGTGGCTTAACAAAGGGCTTCAAGTTGATGGGTTTGGTCCATCCATCAAACCAGAAGATATGTGTCTGGATTAGTCAATCCAGAGGTGCAAACTACACGTCTGGAATGGCCAATCTAGACGTGCATTTGAGAGCTTTTGAGAACATTAAAGATGAAAAAAGAAACCACCAACCGAAAGAGGGTGGCGGGCTGCTTCAGTAATAAAATCAAAAAGCACGCCTCAGCCGTTCTAGTAATAATAATAATTATGTGAAAATATCTGGAATCCAAATGAAGCCCATAAGCCCTTATTTGTGAGTGAGGTTGATTAGAATTGGAGGTGGCTAGAGAAAGTTTGGCCAAATGCCCAATTGGAAGGAACAATATCTTGGAAAATTCTGGTGTCTCCATCAGTGGTTGTGACCTTAAAGGACAAAGATTGGCCATTCAAATAAGCATTTGATTGCCAATTAGCACCCCAATTTCTTGACATAGCCATCCAACCAGATTTGGAGCCTTTAATGGACACAGATTGGATTGATCCAGCACCACCTATATTGCTGATTAACACTAGTTCAAAGTAGTCCCTCCCATTCACACTGAACCTAACCCCTCCATGCTTTTTGCAAGGAACCCTGCCAAAAATACAATAAAAACATTTTCATTGTCACAACAATATAATTAACATGTCATTGATCTAACACAAAATGAATGAGTTTAAGTGTATAATAAGCTCTAATTATCAACAGATTGATCGAGAATACTAAATTCAAATTATGACTAAAACAATGTTTAGTCAGACTTTACTTAACTTTTAGCCGAACTCAAGATTAACAAAATCTGTTTTCTTGATGAATCAGAGAGTTGATATGAAAACATGTCATTGATTAAAGACATGTCTAATATCTAACATATATATATAAGTGTTTGATCCCAACTTATATAGTTACATTAAATTTCTTCCATTTTTTAAATTATTATTGGTAGCATCGTATTTGTGTCAGCGTCGTGTCTAGTTAGTGCCTCTGGTACTCTTGATAGCATTGATGTTATGAGATTATTATTACTCAAAGATATAGTACAAATTCATTAAAATTCTAACCTTTGGAATAAAACGGGGATGATCCCACCTCTGTAGATTCCAATCTTTTCCCAAGCAGGTTGAGCCATATCAAAATGCTTGAGAGGTGGGTTGCACCATCCTCCATTGTTGTTTGGAAGATCAAAATTAGGAGGACAGAAATTAGTGGCAGTTATGGTAATAGATCTTCCTTTTATGCACCATCTTGGATCTGTTTTATAATCACAAATGATTTTGTAGCACTCCCCACATGAAGCTCCATTATTAAACAAAGCAGTACTTAAAGCAGCTGTTCTAGTCCCATATCCTGTTGAATACAGATTCCCATAACCACATGCTCCTCCTGCACTCCTCATAAAACAAAACATTAAACAATCAAACTTTTAAATGTCGGTTTCTTTGCCATACTCAGGTTTGCAGAGAATCACAGTCAAATACGGCTTGATGACAGATAGTCTCAATTGTGGTCGCAGAAACATCAAAAACTAAAAATTACTAATAGTATAATATTGAAAGGTGGAGTGACAAAAGCTTACCCATAGTCCCTGAAGCATCACTACCCCCATAAAAAGTGGCATGGCCATTGGTCCATCCTGAAGGTGAGAAGGCATAGGAATTTAATGTGAAAAAGCATAATCCAATGAGAGTGGGCAAAATAAGCAAAAGTTTGATCATTTTGTTATTGGTTGGTTGATGAATGCTGAAGACACTAAAGTGAAGGATTGTAGAAAGATACAATGTATTTACAGTTAATGTCATATCAAAGCACAAAAGGTTTGTGTATATATAAGGGGTTAGAGTGCATAAGGCAAGAATGGCACATGTGAGGTGGTGCAAGATGAGAGAGCTAAGAAATTATTATTATTATTTATTAAATTGATTTTAATCTGTACAACTACACATAGTTTTGAAGGTTATTCAATTATTCCCATGTTCTCATCAGACTTTGTCTTCCCACCCCACATGCTCATCCCAACGTAAGAGCCGTGATTGAATCAAAACCCACAACCCCATTTGCTCCTCTTTTTTTTTTTTTTTTTTTTTTTTTTTTTCTTTTCTTTCTGTCCCTATATTTTTGCTCATTTCAGATCCCAATGTTTACTTAATAATTCTTATATAATCCTATTGCCTATTAAGCACAACCGGTCAAGATAAATGTTTACTATCATACTCTACTGCTGCAACTGCTTGATTCGTAATGTTTACCAACGTTGTAAATTGACTAAATTCCAAAATACCAAGTTTAATTCGTATTTATAAAAAAACCAAAATTTTAATGTTTAAGATGCATTCAAACAATAATATAAACGATATCGAAACTAATGCTAACATTTATTTTGAGTTATTGATTTAGACATATCAAATGCTATAAAAAAAACTGAAATAATATTATAATAAATTGAATATTGAATTTTAACTTTGAATTTAAAATTTCACAGTTATATGTGAGTTTCTTTACCGTTTAATCTACA
>JBBPBQ010020324.1:53978941-53993803 GCA_037974755.1 Cicer yamashitae
AAAAAAAAAAAAAAAAAGTTAAGTACTAGCTTATTTATTGTTACTATTATTGTGTATTTTATGACCTTTTGATTAGTTATGAGAGTGTATTGACCTTTTGATTAGTTATGAGAGTGTATTCGCACAATAATTCTTCTGGTATATTTTTTTAATTAATATAATGATGAGGTAAAAATTAAATCTTCCATCACCTTATCATTTTACTATTGAACTGTATCACCTCTCGTCAAAAAAAAAAAAAAACTCTATCACCTAATTACTATGTCAATCGATATAATTCTTGTCCTACATAGATCTGATGGTTTTGTTGCAATTTGTTGATAAAATGACCGAATAGTTTTATGAAATGGAACAAGCGGCATGAATTGTAACATACATTTTCACATGGAAATGCATGACAATGTCGTTTTTGGTGAGCTACATCCACATGTTCCATTTTAGCTACATAGATTGTCAGTTGTCTGTTAGCAAGCAACTTTAAAATAATACCTATGATTCAAAATGAGATAATTGACAACTAAATTATCCAAATAAATGATTCACCCAATCATACAATGAACATTCATTCGTAAACCCTATAAGCCTGATCTATACAAGCCCTTCTGTGCCATGACCGCACCGACATGCAAATTCACGTGACAAGAAAGTTTACTGTGGGTTTTACAGACATATAACAATTGAAATGCAAAATGTTTGATCTGTCACTATATTATGATTTTCTTAAAAAACATTATTTATTTTCCCCCCCGACTAAGAAAGGTTCTAAAATCTCAACAAAACTCGAAATAGGAATTTGAATCATGCAATAAAGAACGGGGCACTTTATCCGAGGGCAAAACAAAACAAATTATGCCCAAGCAATATATAATTAGAGATAACTCAATTCTTCATCTCAAGTACTTCAAATTTTTTGGCCAATGAGTAAAATTTTTTCCACAGTAAAATTATACAACTAAATCATTGATATGGTCCTAAATAATTGATTAATTTTTTCAGAAACTAAAAGATTATTCTCCAACAAGGAAACAAACCATAGCTAGTCACCATGGTTGGAATTAAACAGTGAATATTGAAGTATATCCAGAGATCTTCCATCTAAAAAGTATAACCACGTTTTGAAAAGATGGTATTAATGGAAGTTCTCCAAAGGATAAACATAAGAAAATGTAGGAAATGGAGAGATCCTGACAGCAATTGGTAAGATAATACAAATATAATCATCATCAGAAGTCATCATCATCATCTTCCTCTTCAATATGCTTTGCCAGTTCTTGCTCTTGTTGTTGCCTCTCTCTACGCTTCTCAGCAATTTCCTTTTCCTTGTGAGTGTTTTTTGGAAAACGCAGTGCTTGAACAGCCTCATTGTGCATGTTAAGACAAAAGGCAATCCGAGAATTAAAGGCCAACTGAGGCTCATTTGTAGAGTAGATATCTCCAGTTTCCTTGGACACCATCCATTTATTAGTATGATCCAATGTTGCATCAATTGCCCCATCACGGATAGCCTTTGATATAATGCTTTCGGCATCAGCAATGGGATTTGCAGAGCTCAACCTCAACTTCTGAGCCACATCACCCAGGGAGATGCGAGAATATGATATACTGATGTTGCGCAAACCAGTCCGGATGACATTATGACGCAATCGAACGATTAAATTATTGGTTCCATCTGTATTGAAAGTGGTAGCATACTTATCTGCAACATTCCTAAACAGCTCTAAATCACCAATCCGGACAGCCTGAAATTTCATAACATATACAAGCATAACCACAAAGAAGATCCACAATAAATAATGTACTATGGTTATAAAAAACTCCTATTTTAAATTTGGAAGAGACTCAGAATCAAACGAAAAATAGCAGATCACGATTTAGAAACTGAAAAAATATCTTCCAAACTGTTTTATTATACAGAATTTCAACAAAGGCAAATCTGTATCAGGTACTTCAAAAGCATTGAAGATGCACCATGAAATTGTTTTTAACTAAATACAAATTTGTGACTTGTAATTAAGAACCAAAACTAAAGTCCACAGGACATGTGCCTGCTTTTGAAAAATAGGGCAAGGTGGAAAGGGCATACACAAAAATTTATGAGCATATAAAATGGCTGCTTAATTAGAGCCAGAGGTTCTCAACAGAGTTCAACTATATTAAAAGAACATATGACATCGCATTTAAGCGGGTCTTCTATTTGCAGCTGTAGTAAACAGTATTTAGTTAAGAAATGATGCTTGTCATAGCTTTTCTGATGTTTCATAATAAATCAATCAGATTTTCTCAATTCGAAGTTTTGTTCACAAAATTTTGCTTTGATATAACTCTTCAATAAAGTATGTTTGATGACAACAATGTCAGGTAATTGAAAACTAAAAACTTATACGCATTTTCAATTTCATTACAGTCTGAGTAGTACAAAATTATAACTATTATTATATCAAAATGATGCAAACCTCAGAATAGAAAATGCAAGATAAATGAAATGGACACAATGGATTGGTACTGTGTATTTTATTGAATGAAAAGTCAATGCAGATGAGAGTAAGATCCCAATCTACCCACAGATCTAGGCTCCACAGAGACAAAGGTAATTCTCAGCCTACAACAAAACATATTCACGTTACATACTCTCTACTGATAAGTTCCTGGGAGTCGTTGGAATCAAATTAGGAGTCGTGATGGTGGAAATGGTGAAAGTCCTAATTTGGTTCCGACGGCTCTGAGGCACTTATCATCTCCCCTCACACTCAAGCTCCTTATAACAGAATCACACCAATGCACTACTCCTCCCACCTCAGATTTCCCAAACTACTTTCTATTTCACCTTACATAAACATTCCAAACCCTGGGCCTACCCTACTGATACAAGCTCACGACAGCCGGCAACAGTTGGGGACCCATCACAAAACATACACAAGACAAGAGGTCTCACTTCATTCAGTAGAATAAATAGCACCAAATCACTAATGTACTTCAAAATATTGCAGAAAAGACGATAATTAATTGAGTAACTCAACTGTTGAAAAGTAAAATATATTGCAATATAAATGGGAGAGAAGCCAAAATGATTATGACACCACCTATAAACAAAAAAATGTAGTACAATGAATGTTAAAATGTAAAAGACAAGGATGAAAAAGTGGATGATATAACAACGTGTTGGACTATTATCTGAGATTTCGTTTACATTCAAAGGTTTAATGCACTATCCAGAATAGTTTGGCTTGAACATTTAGTCCCTATAGTTTCAGTTATTCTGAAATAGGTCAACAAAAATTGGACTCTTACAGATTGAGTCCTTTCATCAACCTATGTTAGTATTAGTAATTAATACTGTGTAGTGTATGTTTCAATTGGCTACATTCTGGTGGGGCCAAAAGAAAAAAGAACTAATGAGTTTCTTTTTGCAGGACAGGACAATTTTTTACATCCAAGCTGACAAGTTTTTTCCAGATAAACTGTCAAGAAACTCAGATGGAAATAAATTTCATAAAAAGAAAATTATGCAGCCATCTATACTCTTCATTGTTTTCAGCTGAGCAAGACTACGCCTTCTCTTTCAATTAAATCTGGGTGAAAGCAGCACCTAAACTTCTTGGTTCACAATTGTGCAATTTGTGTCAAAGTTTTGGTTAAAAATCATATATGATTTCATTGCCAATAAAGTCAAAAAATAAGAGATGAAGAGTTCACTTAGGGTATAATGATTTGGCAAGGAACTGGCAATAAAAAAATAGTAGGGTGCTT
Source organism: Cicer yamashitae (assembly GCA_037974755.1). Lineage (NCBI taxonomy): Eukaryota > Viridiplantae > Streptophyta > Magnoliopsida > Fabales > Fabaceae > Cicer > Cicer yamashitae. Next base: position 53,982,689 of record JBBPBQ010020324.1, read on the forward strand.
TCAATCAGTCGTGTGACTGACATTTCAACTGCCACGTCATAATTTTAAGAGCTATAAAAAACGATAACAGAAGCTACATAGCTGAAAAAGACATATAACTAAAAGAACTTTATCAAAATAAGATGAAACTATGGAAACTACATTTACAATAAAATAAAAAGTTCAATTTTATCGTGGGCCTTAATATAAATAAGTATGGTTGATAATGTAGACTTACATTAGTAAGTTCAAAGTAAGGCCTCAAAGCTTTCTCCATTCCTTTCTGCACGAAGATAGTCCTCTCAGGAATTTCTCCCAACAGTAAACGCACTATAATGGCCCACTTGTTACACTGAATCCGAAAACCCTGAGCTGCAACTGGTGCTTTACGAGCAGCCTGCAGGAGAGACTCTTTGGCATCGGTATACTCCAACTGAATGGTCCGAATTTTCCCAAGGTAGAAGAGATAGCGACAGAACTAAACCAGAATGCAACAAATGAAGGCACGTCAAGAAAAGGTGAATAAAAAGTGGATTTTCAACAACAATTACTTAGACCGAACAAACAACTACAATGTACAATCGTCAAGAAGGTTCAACACAAAGGCATGATCACAAACAGCCCTCAGACCGTCAGACCAGGTACAGAAGGTGGAGATTGCAGTCACCATTGGAAAAAAATCCCTTGACATATAGAACAGCTAAATACCTGCTGGTTTGAATGTGCCTCAAATCGCGGAGCTTTAGACCTCAACTTTTCTGCCTGATCATATAGGTTGTAGTGGAGGTAGTTACGAAGTAACAGATTAAGAAGTGTTTCCTGCATCACATTACCAGGTAAGTAAATGATCCCATAACCTTCATAAGAGGAACCACAAAGCAAGTCAAAACCAACCTGACCAAGCTCATCATGGCGCAGGGTAGCAATCCGGTGCAACTGAAAGAGGTTGCTGAAAATAAAAATACCTGTTGGTTAGAAATATGTCAAATCCCATACCATTCAGTTGCAAATCTCACTAACTGCAGTGTCAAACACATGTATGATTCTGTGTCTCTGAATTTATTCATTCTTCAATTGCAGAGACAAGCACCCAACTCACCCTCGAATTTCAGCAAGATCTCCAGTAAGCTCATAGCTATATGAGTAATAAAAGAACAGTCTCGAAGCAATAACATCAACAGTTCTTCTATTCAGGTTTTTGAACCGATCAATGCTAGCTGAGGAACAAGCTTTGGCCTAAAATTTAAAATTAAAGCAACCTACCTCAGCATATAATAAATCATAAGAGGCCAACTAACATTTTGATAACAGTATCCATCCATTCGAACCTCATTGTAACGTTTCTGATCAATCAGAAAAAGAAGCACAAGGAAATAACAGTAGATTTCTAGCTCAGGCAACAAGTGCTTGGGTGGGGTTTGAATAGCTGCAGATGTTGCAGTGTCCACTTCCATCTCATTACCATCATCCTATACATCCATGGAATAAGAACAAACCATAAACTATAAAATAAAATGGCACAATCGAAAGTTTTATACGTCAAAGAAGAATTTTCAATAGGAACTGACTACAATAGTAACTATAGCTGACACTGAATGTAAAGGTTTAGAGTAGAGAAAACGAAATACCTTGGGATTGGGAAGATAAGAAGATAACCTAGAATGAGGCTCAGAAGCAAAAGGAAGAACGTGAGTGATGAAAGATGAGAGAATCGGCGCTGTTAATTTGGGCCTCAACGCCATCGTAAGGCGCACGGCACGAGAAATTCTGCGAACTTCCTTGGAATTTGAACCGGTTTCAATGATTGATGCTATTTCCTTCAAATCTGCGAGATCGTAAACCAAGAGCGAAAAATAAATTTCATGAAAACAAAATTTAGACACAAATTAGTGAGAGGAAATGGTTTGAGTAAGATACGTACTTTGCAATGTGGATGGAATAGCTGAAGAAATGGAATGAGAAGGTGCTGGGTGATCTTTCATGTCTACGTCTTGAGTCATCTTCTTCTTCAACAGATTCAACTACCACAGATAACACAAGCAACAAATTGAGTTGAGTTGGTGGATGGAAACCCTAACACGGTGGAGTGAGGGATACGACGACGATGATAAACAAAGCAATTGACAGGGTCGCGTCTTCTTTCAAACAAAGCCTATACGCAGGGATAACTAGAAGTGCTTTTTCACTAATTAATGGGCTTTTTCATTAATTAATGGGCTTTCCAAATAATTTTTCAAAAAAGTAAGAAAATGGGGGAGGGGGTGTGAATAACAATAACAAATATGTATTTGTCAAGCTTTTACGGGCTGAAACGAGAAAGCCCAACGACATCCAAGTGGAGCTAAGAAGCCCAACAGCAAACAACAACGGTGCCTCCGAATCCCTCGTTGCTAGCTAAGCTTGAAAGAAGTAAAAGTGGAGAACACGAAACGGAACATGGTGGTGAGAGTGAGAGGGGTAGACCAACTTCCAGTTTCAGTTTCAGTTTCAGTTAACTCTTGCTCAAACCCTAACTTCCATTCAAACTCACTCTTCTTCTTCTCCTATTCTTCAATGCGCTCTACGTTCACACTATTTCGCAGTCTCACGCTCTCCACTTTCCACTCACCCCGAACACTCCCTTCACCGCTCCTCCCACGCCAGTTCCCGTGCCACTGCGTTCGCGCTGAGCAGTGGGTTCTCCACGAAGAGCTTCCGGAAAACGACATTTTCCGTTTCGACCGGTATTTGGCGGTGGAGGCGGAAGCTGATGAGAAGCGGCTGCCGCGTCCGGAAGTTGAGGTGAAGGAGTTGAATGAGGTTCCGGAGCTTTGGCGGAGGTCGAGAGTGGCGTGGCTGTGCAAGGAACTGCCGGCACACAACGCGGGAACTCTGATTAGGATTCTGAATGCGCAGAGGAAGTGGTTGAGGCAGGATGACGCCACATATCTCATTATGCATTGCTTACGTATTCGAGAGAACGAAACTGCGTTTAGGGTCAGTCTCTACTTCTTTCAGTTTCATTTATTTACATTTTGGCAACTGTTTTACAGTGATTTTGTTTGTGGAAATTGACGAGAACCATACTCTTCAATTCAGTTTGTTAGAGCCTAGAGGGAGAGTTTTCATGAAATTTACATTTTAGCTAAATTTCAGGCTGTGAAACCAAGTCTTGTTTAAAGTTCTTTATGCTACAAACTTGGGGAGGAATTATGGTTTCAGGGAAATGTTTTAGTTACTAATAGCAGTTGATTATTAGTTAGTATATGCCTGTATTTCTGGAGAATCATGGGTGAAAGCACATATATATTGAATGGTGTAAAGCTTGGTATATGCCTATATATTTCTGGAGAATTATGGGTGAAGGCACTTAGATATTGAATGGTATAAAGCTTCCTTGTCGCTATTCTTACATCAATATTTATCATGTTTTTTTTAAAAGAAACCTTGACTTTTTCTATCTATCAAACCAGCCCTTTGCCCCTCATGTGGTTTTGGTTGTTTATCCTGTGTTTCCTTCTGCTGATTGGAATTTGTATTTGGCTGCGATTATTTATTTGCTTGATTACTTAAGTTTAACATCTTCGAAAATATCACCATAAGCTGTAATTTGTTCTCAAATTTTTATATTTTTTGTTCTGCCTAAAGGTATACAAATGGATGATGCAACGGAGTTGGTATCAATTTGATTTTGCTCTTGCTACCAGGCTAGCAGATTACATGGGTAAAGAGCGGAAGTTTTCAAAGTGCCGTGAGGTATTTGATGATATTATCAATCAAGGCCGTGTTCCCGGTGAGTCAACGTTCCATATATTGATCGTGGCTTACCTTAGTTCTCCTGTTCAAGGTTGTTTGGATGAAGCATGTGGCATTTTCCACCGAATGATTCAGTTGGGTGGATATCAGCCCCGTCTTAGCTTGCATAATTCCCTCTTCAAAGCTCTTTTAAGCAAACCAGGGATCTTTTCAAAGCAGTACCTTAAGCAAGCTGAGTTTATATATCACCGTTTGGTTACAACTGGACTTGATGTACATAAAGATATTTATGGTGGCCTAATTTGGCTGCATAGCTATCAGGATTCCATAGACAGGGAAAGAATAGAAGCATTGAGGGAAGAGATGCTACATGCTGGAATTGATGAAACCGAAGAAGTGCTGGTATCAATCTTGAGGGCTTGTGCAAGGGAGGGGGAGGTGGAGGAAGCAGAGAACACATGGTCCAAACTTTTGCGGTTCAAAAGCAGCCCCCCATCACATGCTTTTGTGTACAAAATGGAAGTATACTCTAAGGTTGGTATGCCTATGAAGTCCTTGGAGATATTTAGGGAAATGCAGTTCAAACTAGGTAAGACAAGTGTTGCAGCATATAACAAAATAATAGAGATACTATGCAAAGCACAAGAATCCGAATTTGCAGAATCAATCATGACCGATTTTGTCAAGAGTGGTCTGAAGCCATTTACACCATCGTATGTTTATATGCTAAACATGTACTTCAATTTGGAATCACATGATAAATTGGAAGAGGCATTCTCTCAATGCATGGAGAAATGTCGTCCAAATAGTGTCATATACAGTATATATTTGGATTCTTTGGTGAAAGTCGGTAAGCTTGACAAGGCTGAGGATATCTTTAGCCAAATGTTTCGTGAAGCGACTATTGGTGTCAATGCCCGATCATGTAACACCATCTTACGTGGATACCTATATTCGGGAAATCACTTAAAGGCGGAGAAGATCTACGACTTAATGTGCCAAAAGAAGTATGAAATTGATGCCCCATTAATGGAAAAGCTGGACTATATCTTGAGCTTGAGAAGGAAAGTTATTAAAAAACCAATGAGCCTGAAGCTAAACAAAGAACAGAGAGAAATACTAATTGGGATGCTTTTAGGTGGTTTGCATATTGATTCTGATGACCAGAGGAAGAACCACATTATCCGTTTTAATTTTGATGGCAATTCTGCCAACCATTATGCCTTGAAGAGTCATATACATCACCAGTTTGTTGAGTGGCTGCATCCTACTTTTAAGCCACGTGATGACAGTGAGAACATACCAGATAATTTTTGCACCATTGCAAGCTCTCACTTTGGCTTTTACGCCGATCAGTTTTGGTCAAAAGGTCAGCCTACAATTCCAAAACTTGTTCATAGGTGGTTGTCCCCATGTGTTCTTGCATACTGGTACATGTATGGGGGCCATCGAAATTCATCGGGGGATGTTTTGCTGAAGATTAAGGGAAGTCGTGAGGGTGTTGAGAACATTGTCAAAAAGTTCAAAGCCATGTCCATGGATTGTAAAGTCAAGAGAAAGGGAAAGGTATTCTGGATTGGTATTCTGGGAAGCAATACGACTTGGTTCTGGAAATTGGTTGAGCCATATATTTTAGAAGATGTAAGAGATTTCACTAAGGCATGTGAGAATATGATGGGGCAGGATTTAACGGAAACTCTAGACATTAACTTCAATAGTGAATCAGACGAATGAAAAGGGGGATACTGCATTGATGAATGATGATCATGTTTGCCTGACTAGGCTATGCTTTTACACTGGTGGTTAGAAGCTGAAAACATGTATGGTTTTTGTTCATTTTTTTTAGGCTGAAGTAACTGCCACAGTTGCTAAAATGAAGGCCTTCTGGATGATCACTATCCTTTGAAATATCTGCTTGTACATTCCTAATTTCCAATGCAAATGAGAATTAGAAAGTAGATATCTTACTGTGTTATCTAGTTAGTGCATGTTTGATTTGGTGTGAAAAATTCCAAACCAGCCCAGACCGCCGTGGCTTGGGAGTTCCAAATGCCATTATAGTTATTCTGCGTAATAGTTAGTTTATGTTTTCTTTCAACTTTGTTGTAATATTGTTTAAAATGGTCATGAAAGAAATATTCTTTAACACCTTTTTTTTTTCTTCCAACATTTGTGTTATTATTATCCCTTGAAGTTGAAGATCACTCCTATAAAAACACCGTAAACACCAAATTTAAAATGATACAACCCTCACATGTTCTTTCTGTTGCTTGTAAAAAATGATTGTTTTGCAAAAGATGCCCACATGGTGCTTAAAGTGACGGCATGAGATTGTGTATGGTAACAGTATGATACCTATTCCTGGGTTTGGAGGTAGCAAACCTTGAAACAACTTTTGCCATCTATTTTTCATGTCTTATATATGTAGTTCAGTTTTTTCATATTAGAATTTTGCTTTGCATATATACCCCATGACATAATTCAGATTTAACTGTATATTTATATACTTATTTATGTCCATTTTATAAATGGACTCTCTGTTGATTATTCTCATCTATCTACTACTCTATTAGAACTCTAAACCCTTCTGAGACACATTACAAGTTCTGGTGCTTCAATTTCCCACATAACTCATGTGAATCTTATATTATGTTGTATTTCTTTCTATTATTCTTTGTTGGTGAGTTCTGCTGATCTTTTGATTCCTGCTCTTCTGGTCATATTTACTTTAGTTATTTTTCATGTGTTGGATTTTGTCTTTCTAGTGATCTCCATAATCTTATTATGACGTCGTTTAGTTTATGTAGCTGACCCTGTCTAATAATGGAATAAGGCTTGATTGTTGTTGTTGTGGAATTCATAATCTTCTTTGAGTTTTATAAGGTATGAATTGTTGACAGATTAATGTGAGTTGCATTTTTGTTACTATTATATATAACGATTTCCTAAAAACAATTGCTTTTGGTTTGTCTCATGATTGTCCAGGGATTATTGGTGATCTTTTTGTTTGTCTTGGGTTTTGGTTGGCTTTTGATTTGTTTGATGATTATCCCACATATATGATGAACAAAGTCCTTGGCTGTAGGAATTGCTATGATTCTTGGATAAGAGAATTCTGATGTTCTGTATCTTTTATTGGATCTTATGAAGATCGTAGATGTTTTTATATCTACTGGAAAGATAGTCAGAAGTGTGGAAATTCTCCTGCACAATGGGTCTAGAGATTAATGTTCTATGTCAGGTGAAAGGTTGAAGTGTGATTAAAATAATATGTTCTTTAACACTTTCTTTTCTTACTTTGATGTGGTGTTTTTTACTCAAACACTTTGCTTACATAGAATAGTTTCCGTTTTACCTTTGGAGATACTGAAATTACCATGCAACAATTTCCCCATCATTGTGTGTTTTGTCAATTTCTGTTTTGTTAGAATTAAGGAAGATGCTATATTGATTTAAGAAGAATGTGCAGGTTCTGTATCAGTAGCACTGCATTGGGAATACTGTAGAGAGCGAGACATGCTTTTGTAGGTTTATTTTTGAAATATTTTGCAAATATGCTTGGACTTATTCCTGATTACTTTTTCAAATTAAAGTACTATATCTAAATAGTAATATGGCAATATCTAAATAGTAATATTGCAACATTGCTGTTAAAAACAAAATGGCAACATTAGTTTTCATGAAGCTAATTTGGTGGGCCATGCCTATGATAGCCTATCTTGTCTATAAATAGAACTATGTGGGGGAAAAATTGGTACATGGAAGAAGAAAACATGGTACATTTGTTCTGGAGGTTCCAACTTCCAACTACTTTTAAGAATTTCACTGTATCTGCTTCATCCAATTCCAACGGTACACTGCTCCATCTCTTTCTTTATTTCAATTAAAAATTTATCATTTTTTTTGTTTACTTCTCTTCCCCTTTATGCTTTAAATTATTTACTTTACAATTTAGGGACTCTCCTGGTGGTTCTGAAGCAATTTTGGTGGCAGTGGGGGTCCAGTCACGCTGGAGCTTCCTCTAAATAAGAAAACATGTGATAAGGTCAAGAGGAAATGATTCAAACAAAGTTCAAGAGCTCGTGGATAATATCAGTGAAATTGGTCTTCAATTGCTTGCAAGCACTTTCTCCTTTTTGCAAATTTATGTAATTATGCTCCATTGCGGGAAGATGTTGAAAAAGAAAGAGTGTTTGCTTGTGTCTTGTGAAGTTCTGAGGATCCAGTGGATGTATTTTGAATAGGACTATATCAGCTGATGTTATGTTTTCTTTGGTGGTAGTTGCTGAAGGCCCGCCAAAAGCACGGGGAACTACGGGAACGGAGATTTCAGTAGTGCAAAATGCATTTTAATATACTACCTTCGATAATGTTTTTTCATATTGTGAGCTAACAGTAGGAGGTGGGTGAATAGTCGCCTTATTTTGTTTTTAAGCTTTGTTTGCTCGGACGTTGGAATGTAGCTTTTGCTTTGTTCCCAACATTTTGATGTAGTTTGACTTGGCTTTGATGTTGTGCAGGTGTTACGAGAAAAAGGAAAGTAAAAATAACAACAAAATTGTAAGTTTAAGAAATAGCAATTTTCTTTCAAAACATAGCAAAATGGTATTCATTCAAATTGTAAAAATTACATCGATCAAGAACAATACAATTCAAAATTGTTAAAATCGAAAAAGATGAATCTACTAATAAACTCACAGCATTTAAGTCAATAGCATAAAGTAGAAAAATGTTTAAAAATTGATATGTCTGAAATACTTATGTAAGATTGAAGATATTACAGTCATCGATTAAATTTTTACTGGATTGAAGTTGATCTTTCTGCAACGAGATGGAAAACTAAAACGTCACACTAAGACACGAAGAAATCACCAAAAAAATTTGAAAGAAAATTAAATATGTGAAAAATCACTTATTTTGATAATAATGAAAGAAACATTTAAAAATGTGATTTCGGACCAAAAATTGATCATAAATCACCTCTCTTAGATAAAAAGAGAAATAGAATCCGAGAGAAAAATCAGTTGGCGGTTAGGTTTCCAACACAGAAAGGTTGGGGATGTATGCAACATGTAAGCTAAAATTGTTGTGTTTAGAATTTTATAACTTCAATTTTCATAACCCAAAATAAAAATTATAATTGCTCATAATATTCAGATTGGTTTTAAATTTTATTTTCACTAATTCAGCATTTGAATTGAACACTTTAAATCGAGAAAAATAAAACCAAACTAATAAATCAAAATAATTGATTCTTTTGTATATTGGAGTGTAATTCAATACAAGTCGGACCTACATTTTCCACCTAGATTTAGGTACAGTAGATGGACCATTTGATAAGTGGTTCGATGGAAGAAAAAAACACAATTCAATGATGATTAAAGGTATAAGTAGAAAGTTCACAAATTTTATTTTATTTTAATATATCCAATAGAGACTTGATAGATATCAATTTAAAAGAAAGAAAAAAAAAAAAACAAGATAAAAATGAATATGAATGTTTCAAAACTCAACTAATTGGTTTTTCTTTAGTTTTGTCAAACCAATACCAATTAATTTATGTCCAATGAGAACAAGAATAACTGAGTTTTCTATTTTTAATGAACAAGATTCATCATTGATATTTTGAGTGATTGTTTAAGTATTAATATCACAGTAAACTATTTATCAAAGTGTGATTTGCGACAATAAAGATGTCTCAATCCACTAAGACCACTATTTTGAAGTCAACGAGGAAGCAAAGCTAACTCTTGGTTACAGTTTTTCCAATCTCAATTGGTTAATATTTAGATTCGTGAATACTACATATGAAAACAGCCACAGTTTTTATATATGCTTGTACGCAGTGTCATTGAAAATCATCGGCACTCCTTGCAACAGTTGATGGATCAAATTGGCCCAATATTAGCAATGTCAAGTTGAAGTAGCATTTGGTGAAAAGGAATTTAATTTAATTAGTTGCATAGAAAAGTTTCAGGGTAAAGCATATTTACATAGATAGACGTGATATTTGATTGGTTTCCAGGGAATTACCGCACTAATACAAAATAAATTATACGAATTGGATGCATATGCATATACAATAGACATTAGTGTTGCAACTTGCAACAAGGGATATAATTAGTTGAAGAATTGATGTTCAACAAATTAAAGCTAACTCATACAAGTAAGTAACAGAAAAGGTAAATTCGGTCTTTTTTAATTTCTGAATCTTGAAAAGGTAAAGGCGGTAAGCTAAATGACATAATATTTTAAGATTAGATAATGGGCTAATAATGTCTTTGTATCATTGTGGTACAATATGATTGCGTGAAAAACATTTAAATCATTTATATAGTCCTTAAATAGTTAAACTTTTTATGATGTAAAAAAAAAACTCCTCTTTATTGAAGAATTCAAAATAAATACAAGATAGACACAATTAACTTAAGTTTTTCTATGAGTAGAAATTAAACTTGGCATTAGAGTTTACAATATTCATATTGCACATCAATCACTTAAGCTAAACTTATAATAAGTTAAGAATGATTAAAATACAAAATTGTATGATTAATGTAAAAAGTAAAATAGAGTTGCAAGGTAAATGCTGAAATTATTAAAATATGATAAATTAATTCTATCATTTTATCTTATTATGTCTCTTTAATTAAAAACTCTTTAAAACCAATATGGTATAATAAAAATAATAAAAAATACAATATTTCCTATAGAAATATTAAAAATTAATTTTGAAAATTATAGTTTATGATTTATCAAAGTGGTACTTTTGTCATTTTATATAAGAAAAATTGTATGGTAGACCACCTTTATAGTTGCTCCATCATGGATCAATGGTTAAAATTCATATGAAACTCTTACAAAAATCGATGACACTCCTCAGAAATAGTTTTCTACGTTTTTACAATGGAGACGATGACATAATTGATATTGATTCGATGAATTGAATTTTTATAAACACATTTATTTTTTTTTATTTTTATTGAACCAATATCTGTCAAGACTATTTATTGACTTATGAGTATTAATCAATGGTGGACCACTATAGCATCCACATACATATCATATCATTATATGATTAATATATGTATTACTTGTATGAATGTCTCGGTCTTCAACGATCCCTCATGTAATTTAGGTTCTTGCTGTAATTTTAGGATATATATATATATATAAACTACAAGAGTTTTAATTTTTAATATGAGATAATGGGAGGACTAAATCATGATCATACAATTATATATAGATAGTTATGATTGAAAGTGTCATATAACTTTTAATTTTAATCTTAATCATTCATAATTAAGATTTATTCATCTCACACTCTCATTATAATATGTATATATATATATATATATATATATATATATATATATATATATATATATATATATATATATATAT
>JBBPBQ010020324.1:53993932-54018507 GCA_037974755.1 Cicer yamashitae
GGTCAAAATTAAAAAAAAAAAAAAAATCATATGACTTTTTTAAGTAATCATGTGTTATTTAAATAACTCTTAATCATAACCATTTGTGTATGATTGTATGATTAAAATTTAATTCTCTCGCTATTTAAAAAATCAAAATCTTGTAAAAGATATTTTGATATATAAAGTGATAGTAGAAGGGAGTGTTAGAAACGGTATGGTATTGTAGTGTGTAGGAAGTGGGTTTGTCTTGTAACATACGAAACAGGATATCGGCACAAACTTATAGCGCACACCGATACAAATTTAGCAAACAGAGTCCCACCCATCATGATTGGTGATTAGTCATTACCCATACTCTCAACAAAAATCAATTAACTAACCATATCAGTTACTGAAGAGAAGAGAAGAGAAGAGAAGAGATTAATTAAAACTGGATATGCTAGATGCAGTGCTTCTGGCGCTCTTCTTGCCCTGTCTCGGCATGAGCGCCATCTTCATAATCTACATGTGTCTTCTCTGGTACGCCACCACCCACCATCCACACAACAACAACATCATCTCTCAACAACCTGTCAAGCCCGTCACCGATAACGGCCTTTCTCCTTCTGACCTCCAAAAGTTACCCACTATCACCGGTAAAGATCTCCTCGCTGCTCCCGAATGTGCCGTTTGTCTTGATGAAATAGCTCTTCAGCAATCCGCACGTGTGATTCCGGGTTGCAATCATGCATTCCATTTGGAATGCGCTGACACGTGGCTTTCCAAAAACCCTCTCTGCCCTCTTTGTAGAGCCAAAATTGATGCTAATCTTTTCATCGCTTCCTCCTCTCAAAATTGTTGTTAACTCTACAGTTATGTCACTATTATTCCGATTTCTAATCTTTTAATACTACAGAGTATCTCCTTAAGTTTCTCACATTTTATTGGATCTTCAATTTTTTTTGTTGGTTTTATTTTATTTTGCTTCGTTTTTTTATTTTTATTTTAAATGTTTCGTGTTTTAAATAATATTACATTATAATTTGTTGCATATTTAATTATTACGAATTAGAAGTGAGGGGCAAACATGTTTGTTCGGAAGCTTTCTAGAATTTTGGCTTTTCTTCTACGAATAATAACAGTCAATAATTTTTGGGTGTTTTTTATTGATTGATTGAATGAATGAAAAAGAGTAAGAGTGTGGGTAAGTGCAAGGCGTGATGTTGGTGATAACAGAGAAAGAATAATCACGCTAGCTAACATAAAATCAGCGTAATAGATACAAGAACCACACTGATGAGTTTTGTATACTAGTATTTCCGGAAGAAAATTTGTATGTGACACTGTACACTTAAAGAGATGTATTGAGAGATAAAAAAGTACTGAGGGTGATATGATGCTTATAATATATTGATGATGCTTATAATATATTGATCACTTGGTAATATAAAAAGAAAATAGTGTTTGAATGTGTATTGGAGAATTACTTTCATATAACATTATTTGTGGAAATATAGAGATATACTCCCATGGTTTCAATTATATGGCCAATAATTATTTTGGTTAATATAAATTTTGATCGGAATAATTTTTTTTTTTTTGTTAGATTTTATTTATTTCTTGACTAATCTAGAATTATTAACATCAATTTTTTTATCAACAAGATGGTGAAAAAAAAAGGTTTAATTGTAGTTGTAGTCTCCCTATCTATCCCTCTGATTTTTTAGCTAAAAATAATGACGTGAGATGTTTTGAATAACATGACATATGATACGATGATGTAAAGTGATTAACATCCATTAAATTGGAATAAAACGTCGTAAAAACTTTACTTTCAACTTCGAATTTTTTTCGTATTTTTAATTTAATTGATGACATATGAATAATTAATGGATCTAGATGGTTTTATATCATAGAATTGTATGTCACGTCATTTAAAATATATCAAATCGTCATTTTTTAGTTTAAAAATCTGAGGGAGGGACCAAAACTATCGACTTTTAAAATAGAGGATCAATTTTATGAATCAGTATAAATAGGAGGACTAAAACTGCAATTAAGCCAAAAAAATAAATACTTTTATGTAGTACTGAATAAATTCTTTTTTTAACAAATTATAATATAAGAAAGATAATTAAGTGCATTTAATTTTTAAGTTAATATAGAAAATTAATTTACTCTTAATTATTATAATCATCTCTACAATATTAAAGAATTAGTAAGAATTAGTGTAATAGTATTATCAAAATAGTTTTATTAAATGTTGATAAATTAATTACATTTTAGTTTTTACTATATTCAAAAATCAGTAAATGCATGTATTTTTTGCTTATAATTAAAATTAGAGAGAGTATATTTTTGAATAGAATATATAATATTTGTGATAAATAACTTTGTTTCGTTTTATATAAATAACTAAATTATAATTTAGAACTATATCATATCTTTAAAATAAAAAATAAACCATATCAAATTTTAAAATATAAATAACTTATTTTAAATATTAAATATATAATTTTAACAAATATTTATATGACTTAATTGCAATTTTAGTCCCTCTATTTTTACTGATTCACGAAATTGGTCCCTCTATTTTGAAAGTCGACAGTTTTGATCCCTCCTTCTGATTTTTTAACTAAAAAACGATGACGTGAGATATTTTAAATAACGTGACATATGATACGATAATGTAAAATGATTAACATTTATAAAATTAGAATAAAATACAATAAAAACTTAGCTTTCAACTTCGGAAATTTTTCATATTTTTAATTTAATTAATGACATATGAATGTTCTATATCTTAGAATTGTATGTCACGCCATTAAAAATAGGAGGACTATTTCCATAAATTGATAATAATAGAGGGACTAAAAGTGCAATTAAACCTATTTATATATATCATTGTCGAAAAATATGATAATTACCTGACATTACTTTATAATTTTAGTGGGTTCGTTGAAGCATTGAAGCAAAGCAAGTGGCAGATGAATTTTTTTAAAGAGGAAGTGGCAGGTGAATTGAACGGTTCATGTTGATGTTGTTACTTACCATTCTCTTCTCGAATTCTCTTTGTTTGTCATTGTTTCCTGTGCACGGAGAGAAGAATGAATGAATGAGTGAACAAAAGTGATTTTGATTCCTGACAACAACTACATTCCAGCTGCCAAACGAATTTATTTCTCATTTTATATACATCTGATCTGAAGCTGTACAAAAACTGAAATGTGTTTTAATGGGATGGAATATGAAATGGGTAGCTGTGTGTGTTATTGCCCATGGCCCAAAATATAAATAAGCGGTGAGTTGGGTTGTGATGTGATGGATTGCTTCATGAATTCAAATTTATCTCATCAAATGGTTGTCATAATTAGAGCAGTTAATTTCACAAGTTTATTAACTATTGACCTTAATCTATATATTAGAGAGGCAAAAAATTTCATAATTTAAAAAGGTCCAAAATCAAAAAAATTTTAAAATTTTTTGGACTTAGGTGGATTTATAGGTCAATTTTAAAATAAAAAAAAAAGATGATGTTTTTTTTTGAAAAAAAAATTCGAAAATATTTTTTTAATTTTTTTCCGAGAAATAAACTTTTTCCTCAAAAATTTTCAATAAAAAAATATTTACAATTTCTTTTTTTTTCGAAAATTTTTTTTATTCAAGAAAAAAAATCAATTTTTTCAAGAAAATTAATTTTTTTGATTTTGCTCACAATTTTTTTCGAGAAAAAAATATTTGACATATAAGCCCCCTCACTTAAAGTCCACAAATAATAATAAAATAATAAACTGAGGTCTTAAAAAATTTATTTCAATAAAGGACCTAATATTAGGGGCTTAGTATGAGATTTTTGAGAAAGGGCTTGAAACTTTGGAGTTTTATTGACGGTTCCAGTGATGATGCGTCGTTAGGCCGTGCATAATGGCAAATGTTTTATCTATTTAGTATCAAATTAAATATATATATTTTATTGTGGATTAATTTTTTTTTGAGTGTTTATAAAAAATGATAGCAATAGAAGTATCATCTCTTTTTTTATTTTTTGTAATATAGAGTTATTGGTGGTATTTATTTATTAATATTTTTAAGGTGCTAGATTAAAGATATTGAGTGGTTAAAGTACTAATATTAAAAATATAAAATATATAACGTGTATATGCGAGACTCAATTAAATACTCTAATATAGGTTTCTTTGTCTAATAGGAATCACAATTTGTTATATACACACTATATATAATGAATTTTAGTTGTTGATCATATCATTAATAGTTAAGATTAAAATAAAAAATTATATAAATTTTTTAAATAATTATTTGACATTTTCGATCACAGCCTTTTGTATATGGTCAAAATTTAATCATTTCACTGTCACATCTTAAAACTTACCTGATACATATCCCAACTGTATATATTATACATAATTGAACTATTTATATGCAACTATGTTAATAATATATTTACTCTCATATTTCTTTATTTTATTTTTTTGTCAAATAATTTTATTGTAGTTTAGTTTTATTTAATATATATATGATTAAAAAAAAATTATAGCTCCCTGTTCGATATACTTGCACTCTATCTCTTCGCATTTTGCGGACCTTGCTAACATGTGTTTATTAAAAAAATTAAAAAATTATAATTTTTATTGAAGAAATAATTTTTAAACTTTTGAGAAATTAAATATAGTTTTAAGACATTTTTTCTATATTTAATATAAGTTTAGGGTTTATATGGGAGCTTATAAGAATTGTGGTTAAAGAAGCACACCCTTTAATTTTTCGTGATCTCACTTAATATATTGTATTAAAATAAATTAATATTATTAAAATGTAATAATATAAAGTTATTGATAAGATTACATTAGAAGAATTGAGCTTTATTAAATATTAATAATATTAAAAAAATTATAAATGTACATATCAATTGTTTGTCTCATTTAGACACTCAAATAAAAATTAGTGATAAGTGTACATCTATATATGGAATACACACATTTGACACTTCACTTTTGATGGTGGTTGATGGTGATCGGCAGACGACGAAGCTCAAGGCAGTCTATGACGATCGGTGACGAGGTTTCGACAACCCTACGTTGGTATGCAGTTGAATTCAAGATAACCAAGCAATAGTAGGTGGTGAAGTTCCGACGACTCTATTATAGCAAATTGCCTCCCACCACCATTGGCATTATTAATTCATTAATGAATAATTTTTAAAACTTTTGAAAAATAAAATTTAAATAATAAATAAAATTATTTTTACATATTCAATATTTTATTTGAGGTGTCAAATGATTGTACACCAAAAATTATTCAAAAAAAAAACATCATTGTAAGTGCTCTTACTACTTACCATAATGGAATGAGATGATCAAAATTGATGTGATGTTGAATTCCTCGTGAACCATTTGATCGAGAGTTTGATTCATGACCGAAAGGGTTGGAAATAAACCTGACCTAACAAGGGTATATGATCTAGCTACCCTATATCAATTTTTTTAATAGACATAGTTAAAGTTTTTAATAAGTTTATTTAATAAAAAGAAAAAGACAAAATCAAGTTATTGAAAAATATTTTAAGTCTATCAGACTAATTTGAAATAAAAATAAAATATTTTTAATTATTATTATATTAACTTTTTTATTATTTATTAAATCATATTTCTGCTAATTAATATTTTCAATAATTTAAATATAATAATCTACATTAATTTTTAACATCTTTAATAGTATAATTATGAATAGAATTTAAATATAATATCAATGTAAATTAAATTTTCTAAAGATCATGTTATATATATAGAGAGAGAGCTTAATTAATAGTACATTTTAGTCTTAAAAATAGAACTTAATTAATACACTCAAATTATATGATTTTGTATCAAATTTAAATTTTATCGAATATTATAATTTTAATTAATACATTTTTTTTATCAAACCTAAAAAAATGTAATACCAACAATTGCTCATATATTAGTCTTAAGAAGATAATTATTTTGTGCATTGTGGGACTAAGATCTAGTTCAATTCTATAGTTCTTCAACTACCTCGTGTAGAAAGAGGAGAGGGACTATGCAACTAGCTCAATGTAATTCATATGTATAGCCATATAGTCAAATAACTTATATAAAGAATACAATGTCCTAACGAAAAAGAAGAGTGTTGATAGTTAATTCTAATAATATATTCTTCTAATTAAGGGTCTGCTGTGATTTTTTTTTTTATTAAAAAATATTCATTTATTTAAATTAGAATATGTCAAAAATGATAAATAAAAAATTAAATAATCTTAAATTAAATAAACTGAATATTTGAATAAATTTACAACACCAAAATTAATAGTATAAAATGAAAAACTATCTATAAATATGACAAAATTAAAATAAATAGAATACTCATATTTTTGAATATATAGCATTGATAGCTAAGTCATTGATTAAATATGTAATAAATTTAATTAAGATGACAAAAACAATATAGATGAGTGATTATGAATAAAAAAATATCTCTAAACCACTTTTATTCTATTAATAAAGACGATGAAAGAGAGGATAAAGGTTTTGGTGTGCTTTAATTTATATAAAATTAACTTGTAAAATTAATGATGATATACTAAAAATAGAATAAAAAGAGTGTGATATCTGGCAGCATTCTCTTATACGTTAACGTATCAAGTATGTTTTTAAATTCAATTTTAAATTTTTAAAACGTTGATTAGTTGATGTCAATAGGTAATTGGCTTTTGATTTGTTCAAAAAATAAACTGATCAAATATACACACGAAAGTATCACCTATTCACAATACTGAAAAATTAATGCCACCCATATCCCTCATTTTACTATCCACACTCGTCAATTTTTTCTAAAATTAAAATACTCAAAATGCCCTCATAGGTTTAGGATTTTTCCATTTATCTCTTCATCACCATTCTTAACGTCATACCTCATATCACAAAATCATCCATAACTCACCAATCATAACTCATTATCATTCAAAACTCACATCACTCACTCATAACTTACACCCCATCAGTTTCCTCTTCACATTGTGGTTAAAGTGGCCCAAGAAAGTATGTTTATTGTTCTGAGTTCGTATTTTTTTTTCAAAATCTGGGAATTGTACGTGAACTCAGTTCACATACGTTGTAACCTTACGTGAACTGAATTCACGTATGTTATAAAATTGTAAAAATCTCAGGCAGTAAGTGAATTATGTTCACGTAAACCTACGTGATTTAATATTGCGAAATAAATGGAGTTTAAGACTCACAGGGGTACGTGAACTCAAATCACGTATGTTCGCGTGAACTCAAATGACGTATATATGCGTGAACTCAAATCACGTATGCATGCGTGAACTCAATTCACGTATATATACATGAACTCAATTCACGTGAGTTATAAATTTTGACATACGTTATCTCAGTGAAACATGTTCACGTACAAGTCAAGTCAACTCAGTGAAACATGTTCATGTACGTTAAGTGAGTTCACGTACGCTTACTTGATTTTAATTCATGTAAGGCTACGTGAACTGAGTTCACGTAGGTGTATTGCATATTCTTGAATTTTTTTATATGTTCCTTTTTGGATGTAGATAAATGGATCAAGGGATTGACAACAGTGACGAAATGTATGAAGGTTTGGATCTTGATTTTGAGGAAATGCATGATGGTTTGGAACGTGATTTTGACGAAATGTATGATGGTTTGGAACCTGATTTTGATGCAATGAATGATAATGTTGAACTCGAAATTGAAGACGATATGAACGACGGAGGTGAACCTGTTATGGTTGATTTGACCGATGTGTTTAGCACCGATATGATATTTGATACGCGTGATAATTTATTGAAATGAGCTAGAAATGTTGGAAGGGAAAATGAAATTGTCGTTGTCATTTTTAGATATAAAACTGCGACAGCACGACCAAGAACAAAAACAAAATTAATTATTGGTTGTGAAAGAAGCGGCAAATATAGACTTTGGAAGAATCCTAAACCTATGAGGAGTACCTGGACTAGAAAATGTGAATGTCCATTTAGATTTAGAGGAACACCATCAAGTGTTAGTGAGATATGGTATCTGCATGTAATATGTGGTCTCCATAACCACAAATTGGCCAAAAAACTGACTGATCATTCTTTCTTAGGTCGATTGTCTCAGGAAGAGAAAGTTGTACTTGGTGATATGACGAATAACATGATCAAACCAAGAAACATATTGATGACACTATAAATGAACATATTGTAAACTGAATAGTTGATATTTAATATTGTCTAAATTCAAATATTGCGGTTGTTATAAATTGTCAAATCAGTATTACACAAATACTAAATATTTTAAATAACCTAAATATTCCAAAAGTAATACATATCCAAATTGGTCGCTAATACATATTCAAAAATATTCCAAAGGTAACACATATCCAAATTGATTGCTAATACATATTCCAAAATATTCCAAAAGTAATACATATCCAATTTAAGCCTAAGTCCCTCAATTTCTCCTACAATATGATACTACTTTTGTCCAATCTCTACCACCACCCCTCTGAGTTCGCAGCATCAAAATTAACTCATTGACGAGTGCGATGCCATCAGGTAATATCAGTTGCCGACCAAGAAGCTCTTCTGCAATTTGTATTGCTCGACGTTGCGTCGCTGCATTATAAAATACATTAAATAATTTAGTTAAAATAATAGATGACTAATTAATTTTAGTATGTAATAAATTGGAATTAATATACCGTTATGTCAACTGGTTCATCGGCAGCAGGTTCAACATGATCTTCATGAACTGGTTCTCTACGAATGATGTATGGATGAGAAATTCTGCGAAACCACTCCATATAATCATTCGATCAGTCTGTAGGTCCCTGTACAACTGCCCTAGCATTCACTACATGTACAGTGTACTGCGTAAACATTATGTCCATTTCATTTGGTGTGGTCGTCTGATCCACTATCTTTAACGGTGAGCTAGGAATGGTTTGGACATGACCGTATTGACGCAATACCCTATCTGGCAGATGAGCATACATCTTCAAACCCCAGCGTATCCACCCTCTAAATAAAGAAACCTCTTCAAACGGTCGCTTCACTAGATGCTCCTCATATGGTGTCCAGCGTACCTGATCAATGTCAATCTTGTCAAGAGCTTTCCTAAATGGAAGAACCAAACCTTTTCCCTTTTTGGCTTCCATCTAAGTGCTCTAGGGTAGTCCTCAACATAACTAGGAGAGAGTCTACAAAAATCTACACATAATGTTGGAAAATGCTCATAGACCCACGCCTGCACATATATAATAACACTTCATTAGTTTATAATTAATAATAGAAATTATTAACACAATAAAAAACCATAGAGTTTACCTGCAATAGTGTCAGATACCCATAAATTGTTCTGGTCTGATGCATGATCGCTTCGCGTAGATTATCATAGAGGTAAGCAAGAGCAGCAACACTCCATACATATCCACACATGAATTGAGGTCTCGGTAGCAGTCTAGATAAGCCACACTAACTGCGAAGGCACTCTTGTCGCTGAAAAGGGTGCAACTGACCAAAAATAAAAGAAATGCCCTTGCAGCCATCTGCCAATGCTGGTCACGACAGCGCTGATGGTATACTTCAAGTAACCAACTAAATCAAACTGTGGTTGTCCGCGTGACATTAAACTCAACATAAGCAGCAGCCTCACTTACTTTGAGAAGTTCAGCCAATATTTTTGCATTGTCATCATTGTTAAATACATTAACACTAAAGAATGCACCGATGAGGGGTATATGCAACAGAGATGAGACATCATCCAGAGTAATCGCCATCTCTCCAATTGGAAGATGAAAGCTATTAGTGTCATGATGCCACCTCTCTACGAAGGCAGAAATGATCCCTTTGTCCATCATTTCGTAACTGCATTTTAGCAATGAATATAATTCAAAACTCTTAACCAATTGGTCAACCTCTTCGTGTTCAATCACAACTTCTTTTATTTTTTTCCGTTGCTAAATACTCTTAAGTTAAAACATATCCCCACGATCCTGAAATAAAATAAGCGAAAAAATATAAGTTAAAACACATTATGACAATAACTATTAAAAATTTAATATGATTGAGAAAATTACCACGCCATCCCAATGTTGAGTGGCCACATGATCACCAAATATCCTAAGGACATACCTGTCAACCGGACCACCATGATATCCATCATCCTATGGAGGTTCATCTATGTCCTCTGGTTGGGCTTCATATTTTGCCTCTTGTGCCTCTTCCAGTTGGGCCTCTTGTGCTTGTTGCTGCTGTAATCGTCGTTGTTTCCGTCTAGACCTGTCAACACGCTGAGCCCGTGTGGAAGCGATTGGTCTAACACGACGACCCCCCTCATTAGAAATACCCTCATTAATTATAACACAACCCTCTCTATCAGTAAACATAGTGCGCACCATTTCTACATAACCAAATCGTAATAAAAATAAAAAAACAAAACCTACGTTAACTGAGTTCACGTAGCAAGTCCAATTTTCCTACGTGAATTCATTTCACGAATACCGTACGTGAACTCATTTCACGGATACCTTACGTGAACTCATTTCAAGTACACCCCTACGTGAACTTAGTTCACGTACGTTTCTGGGTTTGCAACAACATCAAAAACGCAACATTTCTAGCCTTGCTTGCATAATGATAACAGAAACAACATCAATATTGAAGAAAAAAAGACAACAACAACATTCATGCTTACTTGATTGAAGATGATGAAGACGTTGAAGATGAAGATGTTGAAGATGATGAAGATGACGAAGATGATTGATGATGATTGAATATGATGAAAATAGAATGAATAGGGTTTAGGTTAATGAAGATGAAGATTGAAATAGAGAGGGAAGGACATTTTGGGTATTTTGGTTTTAAAAAAATTGATGGGTGTGGGTAGTAAAATAGGGGGTGTGGGTAGAAAAATGGAAAAATTAATTAATAAGGACCATTTTTAGATCAACATGTGGTGAAAGTACCATGCAAATACCCTCTTTGAGATCAACATTTAAAAAAATATATTTGTTTTCCATTTGAAAAATATACCACTAATTATTAGATACAAGTGCAAACAATCATCATTTTCATAAAAAGAGTAAATGTTTCTTTCATAACCCATACAATTTTATTGAGAGAATCATCTAACAACAAGACATCTTTCAACTGTTTCATCAAACTTAATTTTAATATGATATATTCAACAAGTCCATTGCCAAAGACGGTTAAGAATAGTCTCTCGGTAGAAAGAGGGCTTAAACATACTATGGGTAGAAGTTAGAAATGAAACATAAGGAGTGAAATATTAGGAGTAAATAAAATTTGGTGATTGAGAGGACTTATGGTCACGTCGATAGTATCGAGAAGAAGGATCAATAATTGAAGAAGGTATTTGGGAAGCCATGGTTATTAGAGGAATAATATTACAGGCTTAAGTACTAATGTCAACCCTATGATTATCAACATTAGAGTCATCGAAATGAACATTATTTACTAAGAAGGGTATATGATCTAGCTACCCTAATAATGTTAGAGTAGTCTATATAATAATTGAAATTTAGAATTTTTAAGTCATATTTTATTTAATAAATTAAGATTGAACTTTTGAATTGTTAAAATTTATATTTTTAATCCAATCTAATTAGTTAAAATTAAACCATTTGATCATCAAAATTAGAATTTCTAATTTTTTATTTAATCTAATTAGTTAAATTGAGTAGTTGAATTTTGAAATTTTTATTAGTAAAATAAATTATAATTAGCCAAAATACGGTAAAAAAATTTGAATTTATAATATATTACAAATACATTTTTTATTAGCCTTCAAAAAATTGAAGTTATATATATATATATATATATATGGTTTGCGCAGATTATTGATAATAAACGATTTGGCATGATTGTAAAAGACAGGTTTTAGAATTTAAGTAATAGGTTTGATTGATATTAAATTAAAAAGTAAGAGTGATATAGAATTACGATGTTAAAGCTGAGTTGAAGTAAAAAGAAAATGAGACAATGCAATAGACAGTAGAAGTTCCCTTATTCGATGAATGATATTGAAGTCTTCCTCTTACCAATACTAAAGGAAGAGTAATGGAATCAATTCTTTCCATACCATAACAAAGCTGCAAATCTTACACAAGTTTACAAATTATAATTATATTCTGACTACTAATCCAAAGGAAGAAGAAAAGCACCAATAACAATGAATGATTGATATAAAAACTCATAATGTTAATTGTATAATTGAGAAAGCATATAGAAAAACATTGAGAGAGAATGGGATTAGGACTGTTTAAAGCGTTATTTTGTTGTACAACAAAGTCCCAAGACATTCCCATTATATCCTCATCACCAGATTCTTCACCTAAGCATAATAGCTATGGCCACATACAACCAACAAATTCATCTTCTTCTTCTTCTTATATAAATAATTCAAAAATTGGACATATTCTAGGAAAACCATACGTTGTGATAAATCAAATATACGAAATGAAGAAAGAACTTGGAAGAGGTCAATCAGGTGTGACATATCTATGTGTAGAGAAGACAACAGGGAGAGAGTACGCATGCAAATCGATATCGAGGTCGAAACTGTTGAACGAACAAGAGATAGATGATGTGAAAAGAGAAGTTATGATTCTGCAACATCTTTCGGGGCAACCAAACATAGTTGAATTCAGGGGAGCTTATGAGGACAAACAGAACGTGTATTTGGTCATGGAATTGTGTAAAGGAGGTGAATTGTTTGATAGAATTATTGCTAAAGGGAATTACACGGAATCTGAAGCTGCTAACATAATGAGACAGATTGTCAATGTTGTTCATGTCTGTCATTTCATGGGTGTTATGCATCGTGATCTTAAGCCTGAGAATTTCTTGCTTGCATCACATCATCCTGATTCTTCTGTTAAAGCTACTGATTTTGGACTCTCCATTTTCCTTGAAGAAGGTACTACTAGTACTCATTTATTAGCTATCCAATATTATTTTCTATCATATTTTTCTTTATATCCTAATACATCAATTATAATTATATATTTACGAAGAGTGGTCAATACATCTTTTTTTATAATATATCTAAATCGTATCGTATCACAAACGTTAGACAAAAACATTTCATTTGATGTGATTTTAACACAAAAGAACCAAACCGGTTTCCCATGAAAGCGTAGTAATGCAAAAAGGGAGGAATATTGCTTTTATGCTGTGAGAGGACCATCCCAACCCAAAAGAAAAGCAAAGCATAAATTGAAAAGTAGAATAATAGATAGTCATAAAACTCATGTTTTAATGACCCTTCAAGTCACCAATTAACCAATCTCTCCATAAACATCATTCAACAATATGGGACACTGCTTTGGCAAACCTCACGACAACAGAGTACCTATCACATATGACTATGGTTCACAACCCCCACATAGAAATCAACCTCGATATCCACACCATAATATTGCTTCAAAATCAGCACAATCTTCATCTTCGGCTTCATCGTCGAATGCGAATAGAGATCCACCAATATTAGGAAGACCATACATTGACATGAAAGCACTTTATAATATTGGAAAGGAACTAGGAAGAGGTCAATTTGGAGTCACTTATCTTTGCACCGAAAAGGCGACAGGAAGGAGGTATGCTTGTAAATCCATTTCGAGGCGAAAGCTTATAAGAAAGAAGGAAATTGAGGATGTTAAGAGGGAAATTATGATCCTTCAACACTTAACAGGACAACCAAACATAGTAGAATTCAAGGGTGCTTATGAAGATACAGAGAGTGTGCATTTGGTGATGGAGTTGTGTTTGGGTGGTGAGCTTTTCGATAGGATCACAGCAAAGGGTAATTACAGTGAGCGTGAAGCTGCTTGTATATTCAGACAAATAATGAATGTGGTTCATGCTTGTCATTTTATGGGGGTCATGCATAGAGATCTCAAGCCTGAGAATTTCTTGCTTGTTAGTAAGGATGATAAGGCTCCTTTGAAAGCCACTGATTTTGGACAGTCTGTTTTCATTGAAGAAGGTTAGTTAGTTGCCAATTCATTCATTTGGAGGATATGATATGCATTCTCAAATCAATCCTTTTTTCTTTTCTTTTATTACAGCATGATTGTTATGGATTCAAATTCTAGTTGTTTCTCCTTTACTCAAAGAATTCCACACATTACCAGAAGTTGGTTTTATGAGATTGAGTTAGATTTAATATTTAAGATAGTATTAGAGCCTATTAGCTTAGTGAAATATTATTTAGATTAAATTAATTGGTAAAAACTTTGATGAATTGGAAAACCATGTATATATGGATAATATGACCAAGTCAATTAGTATAATGGGAAACATTGAGTCAACCAAGTAAACGATCTCTTGTATGGGATATGGACAAAGTAAACGATTTCACATTATATTATAAAGAAGAAAAGCAGGGACAAGAAAGAAGCCAAGCACTTGTTGTGGGTAATTGATGTAGGATGTGAAATATACAATTTAGTGGACCATCCTAATATACATGATTCAAATTTTCAAATAGCATTAATATCAGAGACATACAAATTTGTAATGTGGCTCCCACCATAACAATGAGGTGGCTTTTGCTCTTGCATTGCATGGTGGAAATCCAAGTGTAAGTCATGAATTATCATAAATAGAAATGAGTGAATTGATGATAATATGAATATAAAGATCGATCCACGTAATATTGAAGTAAATTATTATCATCCTGATACCAGTTTGTATAAAACAACTTGTTTATATTATTGTCACTGAAGTAGAAAACTAGGTAACCTTACTTTATGGTTGATATACAACATGTATTATGTGTATCTATTTATATATTGTGGTACTAATTAAATAATAAGGAAATGTACAGGTAAAGTATATAAAGAGATCGTTGGAAGTGCATATTATGTGGCTCCAGAGGTGTTAAAACGGAGTTATGGAAAGGAGATCGATATATGGAGTGCAGGAATCATTTTATACATTCTCCTAAGTGGGGTGCCTCCATTTTGGGCTGGTAAGTACAATGTATTATTTATGTTGCACAAAATCTATTTTAATCACCATTATGCATATTAGTCCTCATCAGTCTATTATGTGGTACAATGATTCAAAAATCATAATAAGTTAAGATATTGTTTGTTGAACAATTTTAGAAACCGAAAAAGGCATATTTGAAGCTATTTTGGGAGGTAAGCTCGATCTGGAGATGGCACCATGGCCTTCTATTTCAGCTTCTGCAAAAGATTTGATCAGGAAAATGTTGACTTATGACCCTAAGAAACGCATTACAGCTTCTGATGCACTTGGTAAGTAATTTGGTGAAATAAGGTCAAAATGCTTAGCATGGAGCTGTATTTTATTTATAATTATAGAGACCAAGTTTCATTATTAATAAGATGACTCACATTATTCATTTGAAACAGAACACCCATGGATGAAGGAAGGTGGTGAGGCATCAGACAAGCCTTTAGACAATGCTGTTTTAATTAGGATGAAACAGTTCAGAGCAATGAACAAGATGAAGAAACTTGCTTTAAAGGTACTTCAAATTTGAATAATCTGAAAGTGAAAGTGGAAAGACAAACATTGTAGAATCATAACTACTTACTCAATTATACTTGTTGGTATAGCTAAAGTATGAGAAGATAAGAAATAAAAATTATAAAATATACTTTTATAATGTCTACCTTATTAGCTAGTAATAATTTTTTTCTTCTTGTTTTTGTTATGGAAGGTAATAGCGGAAAACCTTTCGGATGAGGAAATAAAGGGCTTGAAACAAATGTTCAACAATATGGATACTGATCGAAGTGGTACAATTACATATGAAGAACTAAAATCTGGACTGTCCAAATTGGGATCCAAGCTAAGTGAATCTGAAATAAAGCAGCTAATGGACGGTGTAAGTTCAATATTGTGCAGTTTTTTAGAAATTAAATACAAGTTTGATTTGAGAGAACATTTCCTAATTCACAATTCACATGTTTGGTCAGGCTGACGTTGACAAGAATGGAACTATTGACTATCATGAATTCATTACTGCAACTATAAACCGGCATAAACTTGAGAGGGAAGAGAATTTGTTCAAGGCTTTTCAATACTTTGACAAGGATAACAGCGGGTTAGTATGGAGTTCCTTTGCTTTATCCTTAATACACACATTATTAGAAATATTGCTTGATTAATTCTAATAATATATTCAAGTTACGTACTGTGTTCAGTAACTTGAATCAGAATCACTGACTCACAAGTAATTCAGCTGTTAAATGCAAGCCAACTTTGGTTCCTATGAATTCATTACTATCAGATTCCTGCTTATCTTAAGTTTTGTTTGGCTGTTTATTCAGTTATGTAACAAGAGAGGAGCTTAGACAAGCTTTGGCTGAATATCAAATGGGAGATGAGGCTACTATAGATGAAGTCATTGATGATGTCGACACTGACAATGTATGTTATATATACTCTACTATTAGCATCTTATAAGCGCTTCTAAATCTTCTTTTTTCTTCTCTATATGAATTTCAACTTATGGTTGAGCTTTCAATTTGCAGGATGGGAGAATTAATTACCAGGAGTTTGTAGCTATGATGAAGAAGGGGACCTTGGATAATGATGAGAAAGAGAAACCACGATAATTGTGTGATGTATTTGCGAAAAATAACAATGTCTTTTCTATATTTTTCTTGCTGCATTCTGGTCGAGATTGAATCGGTCAATGTGTGTAGTAGCCTAAAACTATATGGCACTTGAAATGCAAAACTTTGTACAGCTATCTGGTAAATAAATTACATGATGTACCCAAAGAATATGACTTAAATTCTGAAGTCCAACAAACAATTACACTACAAATTATGGTGCTCGTTTGTTTGTCTTTTGATACAAGAGGTTATTTACATTCTGAAGTTACTAGTCTTCTAGATTTGTTAAGTTCAACTTCAAATGTTTTGGAATAAATCATTTCTTAACTAATCTACTTCTTAAAAAGCTACAAAGATTGAAAAGACAATTACCTTTTTCAGATTTAATCTGAACCAAGGACTCCATGCGATGAGAGTTGGACATTCAAAATCCAAAACTCAACCTCACATGTGGCTGCTACTGTACTAAAGTTGATGCTTGCATTGTACAATGCAAAATAGATGCAAAGAAAATAGGGGTTTTGCTGAAACCCTTTTAGCAAGCAATTCAGTGAGGTGCTCAGAAAATTACTACTTCAAATATCCAATTAATCGTATTCTTCTTATTATCACCAAAAAAAAACATGTGCAAATTTCAGCTGTTATTCCAGACACTAATATCAGTGTGGTAATTTACTAGACAACTCATTTTACATATATATAACTTTGTTCGCGATACATAACAAATTTGTTATCACAATTTTCTAACAAAATTTCTACTAGGTAGTATTGCAGCTGCTTACTTGGCCAGATATTCTACAATACTTTGAATTTTGCCTTTCCCTCAAGAACAGATCCTTCCCAAAACTGAAAAGTAAAGGCATATAAGTAAATAAACTAAATCCAAAAAAATTTCCTTAAATCAATTTTAACTTGTGAAGATTTAATTATTTTAAACAAACATGGACAACATGTTAATAACAGAACAAATCAGCTTGTTCTCCCACATAATTATTACTAGTAGTATATGTTCAAGTCCATGCAGGTAAATGTAAATAGCTCTTAACAAGTTTGTTACAGCCCTATCAGAAAGAATAAGGTAAAACTGCAAGATACATCAGAAGTTATGCACCTTGAGGATATTCCACGAGAAAAGATAGAATCTCTTATATGTCAGAACCGGAAATGGATTCTCTCCATTAGAATCCTTTCCATTTTTCTCATGCCCTACCATCTCAACCCTTAAACTCAATCTCCTCTTTTCTATATATATTTAACTCGCTTTCTCTATCTCATGTTTGATGGCTCATATTTCACTTGAGAAAAATTGAGAGATTTTCAGGGAGAGAATCCAAATCACCATTAGAGAAGTGGATAGGGTTGGTTCCATTGGTCACAACTTTTTTTCATTTTGGCAGTAAATTATTTTTCTCTTTTTTCAAAAGAGGCGTAAACTATATAGTTTTCTTCTCTAATTTTTATAATTACACCCTCATCCCTAGGAGATGATATATACTACACTTCTATATATTAAAGGAAACGAAACTGAGCAGTAATAATGAGCAACTATGAACAATCACCTAGGCACATTTTTCTTTATCTACTACAACTTCAAGCATCAATGGCTGCTGATTTTAAAGTTTAAACACCTTATTATTATTTTAGGACTTTAAAATATGAAATAAAGTTTTTAAACATCCACATTATGGGTTTTAAAACTTAATCAACAATCTTGTTTTTACCTTCTAAAATCCCACAGTTAATAATAAATGTTCAAAACTAACTATTGATGACAAGGAATTATAGAGAGAGTAACAAAATTCATTAGGAGGCTTGTTTATATTAAAATGAACCAAAAACTAATTTATATTCATTGAGAGAGGGAAAGAGGGGAGTTTATTTTTAAAATGAAAAAGAAGAGAGCAACACATCACCTAGTCGCTTGGGGATGTAATGATATGGGTCTTTGGACTGAGTATCCAATAGTGTGAATCGAGTCACTAGACCAGCTCTTGAACTGAGTTAAGAAAGGGAACAAGGCTAAAGCAAAGAAAAATAGCTACATAGACAGAATATTCAACGCTTATAATAGTAGACCTAGGATTCAGAGATCTTCATATAAGAGTAGCCGGGGTCTTTGGTGGACTGTCCTCCACTTATGATTCTCTATTTTTTCTCCCCTCCCCTTTTCTCCTTCTAATGAGAAAATTCTTTTCTTGTTGATGTTATTTTCTTGTAAAACAGAGAATTAGTAATAACTTGAAATAATAATATCTGGCCATGAGATTCTAGCCTCCTTGCAAATGTATGAATGAATGTGGTATCCGGGAAGAGGCACCTTGTCTATTCACCTGAATGCCAAGTACGGGAACCCAGACAAGCCAACTAAGAAACTAAGTAAATAACTAAGACATGGATTATGGATAGGCATAGCCGCGTAGGCTTACTTAATTATTGTTTGCCTACAACCTTTAACAAAAGGGTTGATTTGATCAAGTCCTTGACTTTCAAGATTAAGACTTACAAAATTTAGCATTACTATTCCCCTGTGTTGGCAAAAACAAAAATCTGAAATTTACAACATTTTTTATATATCACCCGGTTCATATGTACAACCAATTCCTCAATTTCAAGATCGGGAATGAGTACAAAACCAAAAATCATCTTTAGGTTTAGAAAAGACATTTGGAAATAAAGTAACTTGATACACATACAAATACACATAGGATATATGACTATGACATGAGCTCAAGGAGCAGAATGTCATCCCATTTGCTTATTTGATGTCTCATGAAATCATAATCTTGTTACCTAAACTGCTTATTTCTATATCCTCAGCAGTGAACTAATGAAAATCACTCCCTAACATTCTCCAATTCTACAAAGCAGTGATGAAACTAGATAGCAATGATTAACAAAAGGTTTCACATGTAAAAAATAAAATGAATAAATTACCAGAAGATTGTAATTGGCAAATAATAATAATAATGAGAAATCAGGTTTGATCAGGACCGGAACTACCACGATCCTTTTGAATCTGTTGCCTTTGCTTATCGGCGAGTTTATCAATTGCGGAATGGACAGCCTCGCGGCCTCCGATGAGCAAGCGGGTCACAATTTCCGGGTCGGTCTCAAATCGAGCGAGTTCGAACTCTTTACGAGCGCTGTCTCTTAGAACGTCGCGCCAGAGAACGCCTTTGGAATCAGGCCAGGTAAAAAAGCGTGAGGCACGAAGAATGTCTCTGTAGAGACTGAGTGCCTCTCGGCGAGTGCTGGTGAGTCGCCTCCGATTCAACAACTCGTCTTCTTCTTCGTCGTTATTATTGTTCACTTTTTTAACTAGATGCCTATCAAGAAGTTCTTCAACGGTGTCAGGACCCTCGTGCAATAACCGCCATCCACAACCGTTTTCTCTTTTCACTTTCACATCCATCCAATTCCAAACACTTCGCCATTTTCCTCTCATTTTTCTCCTTCTCTTCGCTCTATGCCTCACGCCACTTTTTTTTTTTTCTTTCAACTTTTAAAATGTTTGTTGTGCCAATAAGCCTCACCTCTGGCCCTTTTTTTAATCACGCCTCTGGGCTTAAACTAACAATATTCACAGTCCAATAATAATATGATGGAATAAATTTGAGTTAAATTTTTTATATCATATATAAAAAATTTACTTTTCATACAAATTTGATATTTCAAAAAAAAAAACAGTACGTACGCATATTAAATTTCAATTAATTGGAATATATCTTTACAAAACTCTATATAATATGCATTTTAGCCATGCAATAAAAGACATGTGATATTTTCGTAAAAAAGAAAAACAAAGACATGTGATATTTTGGTATTAAAAAAAATGTGATTGTAGCCTACACTTTGGATTTAAAAAAATATTTCTTTGAATCTATAATAAATAAATAAAATAAGTCTTCACTAGAAAAATAATTACTTTGAATATGGTTTACCTTTTTTCATATTATATTTTCAACCGTTTTTTATGAAATATGTTTGTAAATATGTTGAGAGAAAAATATTTGCAACTTTTAACTTTGTCAAAAACTAACATTTTGGTTAAAAAAAAGGACTAACATTTGTTGTTATTAAATTCGAAGAAAAATATATAAACTATATAATGATGTGTAAAATAAATCATTTGATAAAAATAAAATTAGTGTAATTATCTTTAATTATTTTATTATGAAATAAGTCAGCTTTATTTAAGGAATTGTATAATTATTTACTGGAGAAATTTGCACCCACCTTCATTCTCAGTCTATTATTTAGGTTCCCGTCCTCACCTTTGATAGGAGTTTGTTTAGATAAAATAATAAACTTAAAAATAAAAATATAATTGACATAATAAAATATTATATTTTTTAGGTGATAAAATAATAATTAAATAAAATAGTATTAAAAATAATATTTTCAATGTTCAGGAGATTAAAATTTATATTATATATAAATAATTTAAATAAAATGAATTAGTACATATATATAAAATTGCGGGAAAAAAATTACAAATTTTATTAGCAAGATCGATGTTGGGCGAGTATCAACACTCCAACCCACCTAAAATTTGAATTTTGAAAAAGACTCGAACTCATATCTACTCTCGATTAGATGAAATTCATGTGGATTTCTCATTCGAGTGTTGGAAAGAAAATGTTGCTAGCATGACTCTTACATGTAAGTTCATGCATTGTTGCTAATTATATATACAAGAGGAGATACGTATTTTCATTTAAACTAAGTTATTTCAGTTATAAGAGGAGATACGTATTTTCACTTAAACTAAGTTATTTCAGTTATATGATATTGTCTGTAACCTAGCCACTAGCGACTCATCTTTCTTCTTCTTAACACCTTTCTTCTTCATTATCCACCGCAGAAAGGTAATTTAGGATCAATTTATTGTCTGAAATTATCCTCTAAATCATTTTTTCTCTCATTTTATCTAAATAAGTAGTTTTTTTCACATATATTTAACTTCTCTTTTGTATTTTATCTCTAATTTCATTGTTTGAGCACAACGTTTTGTTTGTTATCTTGGTACAAACGTTATTTGATTTTCCATCTTATTGAGTTGTTTGTTTGTTTGTTTTAGATTGACATGTTAGTTTCAAACCATTATAGTTCAATCAATGGTGTTCATGTCGTCAACATTACAAATCTGAAAGGATGAATATTCTAAACACTTAAATTTTTTCATATTTATAGGCATTATAATTTTTTCACATTTATAGGCATTATACCATTTTATAGTATTAACTTGGATGTTGTAAGAGTAAGAGTTTTTTTCGTAGATTCATCATTTTTTATTTTAAAAACTTTGAGTTTATATTGTTCTCGATCATTATAAGTTGTTTTTGAATTTCGAAAAAAAACAGTTTTGCAAAATCAGAGCTCTGTCACTAAAGATATTAATCACATGAGTCGTGTACTAGGTCGCTCTCTTAAAGACGTTTCGCAACACTATCCAAAATCGTGCAAGCAGACTATCAACCACCAATAACAATGTATCGCCTTGTTGCACTGTTGGATCATGTAAGTAGTTGGAGCGGATTGTGCAGTAATAGTTAAAGAGAAATATGAGGAAGTGGAAGAGACTCGTGCACAAGAAAGTGTAGAAACCTCACTAAAAAAATTAAAACATAATACACCATTTTACAGAGTGTAGCGGATTTATATGAATTTAACTATCACCTAAACTTCCAACAATATATTCTTTCAATTTATATGAATGAAAATATTTTTTAGTCAAATTAAAAAACTATCACCTAAACTAAACTCAGTTTAATCGTAAAGTTTAAATCTATTTAACTTACTAATTTCCAATGATTGATTATTTTTAGCCACTGCATCCAATCCAAAGAATGATAAAAAGCATAACAAATAAAACATAATAAAAATATAAATTTATCATGTCTTGATTTTATCGTAATTAATTTACTGTATATTAACTCAAGAAATATAAAATTTATAAAACAAAAATCCAACAAAACCATTAACCATCATCGCGAATTTGATCTAAAAGTACTTATATATTAAAAACCTGCCCAACAAACTTGTTGATCCACCGTTTTATGACATTCACAAAATGTGTATCAATAAATTCGAAAAGTCCTTGATATGGAATTATTAATTCAAGGTCTTCATCTTCCTTATCAAAATATTTAGGCTGCCAATAAACTTTTACTCCGTCTTTAAAAATAGGTTCCTTGATCTTCATGTATTGGGCTCCTTTGAGTTCACTCAGTGGTAGGGGTGGTGTCTTCCATGGAGATAATGGAATCAAATCCTTCAATTCTATCAATTTTGGTTGCTGCTTCTGCTGCTGCTTGCAAAAAGAAACCATTTAGTAAGGTTGTTAAAAAATATAAGTCTTGAGAATTTCTAATAAGGTAACCAAATTGAAAGAGTTATATATTTGGTATGTTAACATTCATTAGAATTTGAAAATTGGAATTTATAACAAAGTCATATGCCTGATACGGTTAGGCTTACTTCTTTTTTTCGTAACAGCATCAAAATGGATGTAGAAGATAAGATTTTATGAACCGTTTGATTGATCGGATAGGACAGCCACAGAATATGATAAGTAGCAAGATAGAGACAGGATATGATATGGACAAGATAAAGAGTTATCATGTCATGTGTTTGATGTACAGATAAATATTATTTATATTTTGATAAAATGATAAATTTGTCCTTATAATCTATTTAATTTTTTTTTTCAAAATAACATTCATACAATTTTTTATAAATAAATAAAAATGCTAAAAAAATGGAAATAATTTATGAAGTAATTTTATATACTTGCAAAAATTGTGATTTCTCTATCCATCACAATTGAATAATGACTCACTATCATAAAAATTGTGATTTCTCTATCTATCACAATTGAATAATGACTCACTATCAATAAAATGTAAATAATTTATGAAGTAATTTTATGTACTTGAAAAAATTGTGATTTCTCTATCTATCACAATTGAAGAATGACTTACTATCCTAACATCATCTTGAATTCATATTTACCTATATATAAATGTATTATCAATATTATTATTATTATTATTATTATTATTATTATAATTATTATTATTATAATCGACACAAAATAAAATCTCAATAAATTATAACACATGACACAGAAAAATAATTATTATTTTTCATCAATTTTTTTTTAACATTACCCATAAAAAATCAACCCAATATAAAAAAAAACCATCAGAAAATTATTAAAAAGTGTTAAGTGGAAAGTCGAACACTACTCGTTGAAGTTAAAGGAAAAGAGAAACGCGAAAAATTCTTATGCGGTTAAGAACGGATAATTTAAAACAAAGATTAAAAAACAAAGATTAAAAAATAAGACTGCAACCGGATAATTTAAAAAATTTGATTACCTTATCGTCTATGACTGGTGCATCAAACACAGGATTAGAGTGACATGAAATAGACGTATGATATTGTGTCTCATTATCCTGTCCTGATAATGTACTCTTAAAAATATAAAGGGTAACAAGTATTTCCGTAAAAAAATTAAGATAAGATCCTATTTCCTCTAGAAAGATAAAAAATATATATATATATATATATATAAAATAAAAAAATAGTTATTAACTACTACAATAGTTATTCCTCTATTGATTCTTACTCTTATAAATAATAGGCAAAACGAGGTATAACGGATTAATTATTTACCTTTTGTAATAAATTATTTATTTTTATTTTTTTAATGTTAAGTTTATTTTTTTATTTGCAAATGTTTATATGATGATCCAAATTTGAAATTGAAATCCAAAATTTTTTAAGTTTTTTCAATAAATTCATATAATTCTTAAATGATTTTGATTGTAATCATTATAATAACGTAAACTCTCAATTAACTTTTAGAAAAATAATTGAGCTAGAGATAATTCAAGTAAGATATATATTAGGGTTATTGAAATTAAAAGCAAATTTTTTTT
>JBBPBQ010020324.1:54018867-54044548 GCA_037974755.1 Cicer yamashitae
TGACAAAAAATAGTTTAACACTATAATGTTTACAAACATAAATTACTAACTTGATACAAAAAAAGTTAAAGGACCAATATGATATTTTCATATAACTTAAAGGATTATAAGATGTATTTTGCCTAAAATATTTAGGTTAAAATTCAATTTTGGTCTCCATTTTAGTATATCAATTTTAATCTCCTATTTTTTTTAAAGCAAAAATTTATGAAAAAAAAAGAACAACAATTAAGAGACATAAACTAACTAAGGAAAGAAAAATAAAATAAATGTCAAAAAAATTCATCAAATCATTCAAATTTTCTAACTCTTAAGAAGAAATTATATATAATAGTGTAATCTTGCATATTCTGTTTCTTTGCTTTAAAAATCACCTCTATAAAAAGACTATTAACTAAGGGTACAACAATTTATTGTATTTGCGTCATCTCTGCGATTTGTTTCGTTAAGATCTCTATTTTTTTAAATCCTTCAATATCTCCAATTTCTGATCAACCATGTGATGTAAATTATCATCAATAATAATAACATTTGAATATGTTATACTTGACACTATAGTATTTGAGTTGACTTCCAAATTAGAAGAGATTTGATAATTTTGAACATTATTTTCATCTAACATTGTATCTCTATGAGAACCAACAATCCGCATATCTAGGAATTTTAAATGTTGATGATACGGCAATAACTTAAGTGATGTTTATAAAAGTTTATATGATAATGTGAAATTTTAATTTAATTTTAAATTATTTAATATTATTTTAATGATTTCTAAAGTAAAAAAATAAATAAATTATTTTAATTTTGTTTTTTTGCTTTAAAAATGTTTTAAAATAAAAAATAAAATTAATTTTTCAATTTTTCTAAAATTAGTTATCTTTGCATTAAAAATTTATGAAAAAAATTCAAAATTTTATTTATATTACTTTTATTTACTTTAAACATGTATCTAATTTTTTTTAATTTCTTTATTTTTGCATGGCTAAGACTTCAATTTATCAAAAAATAAATAACGAAATTAAAAAAAAAAATCTGACAATAGCCTTGTCACCATAAATATTGTACATTTACACTACTGGATTATTATCCAATTCAATTAGGTTGTTACACTTAGCCCTTCTAAAGTGTTCCTCAATCACACTAAGCCCTCCTCAGTTGCCAAAGTCATCTCTGATCCTCACTGGTTTGCTGCAAAACAAAGTGAGTACAATGTCTTGATGCACAACAAATCTAACATCCTTGTTCCCCTCCCTCCTATTAGAAAACCTATTAGGTGTAAGTGGATTTTCAGGTAAAAGAGAACCATGATAACAGTGTCAACAAACTAAAGGTCGGACTAGTTGCTAAAGGCTTCCATCAATCCTATGGATTTGACTTCAAAAAGACATTCTCTCCTTTTATGAAACATGTCACTATTCGCATTATCTTCACATTAGCCAGCACTAACAAGTGGCCAATTCAAAAAATAGATGTAAACAATGCTTTTTTGAATGGCACCTTACAAAAAGAGGTATGCATGGTTCAATCACCTAGATTCATGAGAAATGATAAATCATTAGTCAGCAAACTCTACAAGTCCTCTATGGTCTCAAACAGGCCCCAAGGGCCTGAAATGAGTGTTTCACCATTGCCCTCAAGTTTGGATTTCTTTCAAGTAAGTGTGACCCATCTTTATTCACATATAATATGAATCGTGCCTATATGTACATCATCATCTATGTGGATGATATTCTTATCACAAGTTCATCCTCCTCCATGATTCAAGATCTCATTACGAAGCTCAACAACCAGTTCTCACTCAAGCAACTTGGGACACTTTATTACTTTCTTAACATAGAAGTTCATCCAACCCCTAATTGTGGCCTACGTCTGAATCAATCCAAATATGTGAGAGACCTACTTCACAGGACTAACATGTCTTAATGGAATTGTCTCTCCTATGATAAGCAACTAGATCCGTTGTGGCTTTGTGGGTGCCTTTCAATATGCTACGATTACATGGTTTGATATTACCTTCAATATTAACAAAGACTGCCAGTTCATGTCAAGCCCCTTAGAGTCTCTTTGGAATGTTATAAAACACATACTCAAATATTAAAGGGTTCCATCACTCATGACCTACTACTTCAAAATGTGTATTTTAAGTTAAGAACCATATAAAAAGCACATAAGAAAATGTACTAAGTTTTTTCTTTTAGAAAATAATTATATGAATTAAAAAAAAAATTAAGTCTATCATCGTTTAATAATCATTTTGAACATGGTTTATCTGTTTTCATATTATATTTTCAAAAGATTTTTATGCAATATATTTGCAAATATGTTGAGCAAAAAATTATTTGCAACTGCAACTGCAACTTTACCAAAAGGACTAACATTTGTTATTATAAAATATGATGAAAAATATATAAACTATATAATGATGTGTAAAATATATCATTTGATAAAAAAAATTAGTGTAATTATCTTTAATTAAATAATTATAAATTATGAAATAGTCAATTTTATCTAAGGAATTGTAGAATTCATTTGTCACTTGGAAATGCCAGTTAACACGAATTAAAGATCCTTCAAAAGAAAAACATAAATTAAATCAGGGTCGTTATTACAAAGAGATACACAATATATAACTGGGTCAGTGACCTTGCATATCAAGCATTTCATCGAGTCGTTTCAATTTGTCCAATCCTTCACTAATCAAGTAACGGATCCTTTGCTTGTCAGTGCAGTTTCGATTATTTTCCATCTCTTGTCTAATTGTTTGCCTCAGTTCACCTGCACAAGCAATTACATCTCAACAAGTAATCATTAATCATAATTAAATTTGATTAATTATGCATAACATGTCATGAATCGTGATTAGATAGATGATATGAGAAAGTATACCTCTAGCAGGAGGAGGTGCTCGACCGGCAACTCTCAAAGCTTGCCTGTAAAGCTTGAATACTCGAGCACGAATAAGGAAATCCTGCAGATCCATGGAGAAACTATACATGGAGATTGGAGAGAAGCATTTCAGTCACAGAGGATAGAGTAAAAAAGCAAAATCATCAGTTGTGCATTTTCGCAAACATGTGGCGTGCGTTTTCAATCATCGTAAATGAAAAACTAGGCAGGATGGAGATAGATAGAAGATGCATTCCTATTTGCTACTAGTAGCTACAATTAACAAAGACATTCTTAAACAGAACAGAAGAGAGAATAGAAGAGAACTTACTCCGTTTTCTATGTCGTTGTGCCCAAAATACTCGCTTACTGGCTGTAATGTGATGACGATAGTCTCGCTAACTCACCGACTGCAATCAATTTTAACAAGCAATACCGTTATATTTTCTCATTTTCTTTTTGTAAGCGCAACACCGTCTATTGTCTTTTATGTTGGTTAATTACTGGAATTGGGATCTCTCCGTTTTGAGATTAGATATTGGTGGAACCCACTTTTAAAAATGAATTATATCACTACCTCGTGATTTCAAATGTAGGGCACTAAAACAATTTTACATCATCTATCCATCATAATTTGTCTTTAAATCAAATACAATTATTTAATTAACTGTTATCGTGTCTAATTGTCATTGGCCGTCAATATTCACATATCTCATTTTGTATTGATTTTACTTATAAATTGAGGTTTTTATTTCTTCTAAGAAATATAAAGGATTTTAACAACTTTAATTTTACCAGATTAGTCTTTTAAATTTTTTTTTTTGTATAAGTCTCATTTGTTTTAATAAAGAAATTTAGAGTAAGGGAATGATGTCTCAATATAAAATATAGAAAATTTCAAGATTCACTATGTATAAGGGTGCGTTTGTTTAAACTTAAATAGAAATAATTTTTAGTTTAAAATATTTAGAGATTATTTTGTAGAGATTTGTTTAAAAATGATTTTTTGATTTCCGTTTGATTACTATTGTAAAAATAATTTTTAATCTATTTATATACAATTTTATGAAAGTGATTTTTTAAACTACAAAATTACCATAAAAGACATGACTTTTCTAATTATTATTTCTTAGGTACACATTTCAAAATTGGTTAATATACCTTAAATACTCATCAAAAGGTAATAAATAAACATATAAAAGTAAAAAAAATCGTATCAACATATAAATAATGTAAAAATAAAATGATTCAAATAAAAGGTATAGAAACAACCAAAATATGATGTGGAGAAATTGAAAAGGAGAAGAAAACTTACTCGATAAAAACATATATCAAAGTCTCATGGAAGGAGAAAAACAGTCACAATTGAGTGCGTGAAATGCATAACAGAGAAAATCTAGTAAAAATTGATGGAGGACAATTTTGGATTTTCTAAAAAAAGTAAGGGTAGGTACATCATTTTCTTTCAATTATGGAGTTAAGTTCCGTGTTTTTAAAATTTGTGACATCTTTCTTTCTCATATATTGCAAAGCGAATGTGAGAAACTACTATTTTTCATTTTTAGCCAAAAAATGATTTTTTTTAACAAGTGATTTTAAAAAAAATCTGAAACAAATACCGTTCAAACAATAAAAATGATTTTTGATTTAAAAAAATATATTTTTTATGAATAAATCTGAAACAAACTTACCATAAATCTCATTGTACTTACATTATTACGTTTTCTCACATTTTACACATGAATTCATTATATTCCTGATATATTAAAAACGAGATTGGTAACTTACCCCACATGTATTCATTTTCCATTTTCCATGTATACTTCATATCACCTCAAGATTAGGTTAAACAATTTGGTGTTAATATTGTGGAGGATAGAATAGTAGCTTGTGTAGCCTTAGAGGTATTTTTCGTCTTATGTATGAAAATCTCAAAGGACAAATCATGTTCTCACTCGTGCAATATTTGTCCTCAAATCATTTAACATAGTAAAATAAATAAGATATATACATAAGAGATGCAAAAAGTATACTTAGAGGACAAGTGGTCAACCTAATTTTGCTATATAAATAACATATCATAAACTTTGGTATCTAGTTTTGCAATGAAATATGTGAAAAGGTAACGATGTAAATACTACAAGACTTAAAGAATGTATGTGTAACAACAAAATTTGGTTCTGGGAACACAAAACCAAAAGATCAGGAAAACAAACAACGTTAAGCCAATATGACGAACAACCCATAATACTTAAAAAAAATTATAAAAATTAAATTTGTGTATAAATTCCTTATTTAAATAAACACAAGAGAATAAAATGATTTTTTTTTTGCTGCAAGAGAATAAATGATTTAAATGAATAATTGTTAACCAAAAAATGAGTGATATGGTATGTTGATAACTTAATAGAAAGAGAGATAGTGATAAAATAAAATATTAAATTAATGAAAATAAATTAGAGATGTATATATATAAATACTCCTATTAATATTTTTATTGTCTTTGTCTTAATTTACTTTGGAACCCACGTGTCATCTTCGATGATTTGATCA
The DNA here is from genome assembly GCA_037974755.1 of Cicer yamashitae. Lineage (NCBI taxonomy): Eukaryota > Viridiplantae > Streptophyta > Magnoliopsida > Fabales > Fabaceae > Cicer > Cicer yamashitae. The sequence goes on from JBBPBQ010020324.1 coordinate 54,024,307, forward strand.
AAACTAAACAAGTCACACAAAGTGACGAAATTACGAGCAGATACAGGCATATATATTCGGATTAAAATTACATTCAAAGGATTCTAATTCTAAAAAGGTATGCGTATGCTGCATCAAAAAATCAAAGAAGAAAACGACAATCGTTCGAAAAAGAAATCTTAAGAAACACCTTAGCCTGCATCAACCGCAACCTCCTGTTTAATAAACAGCATGTTTTTTCATGTGCCTTAATTAATATAAATACGGTGACTTCAACAATGAAATATTAATATATATGTCTATATACTATTAAAATTAAATTATCAATAATTAAATGAGATGTTATTAATATATTATCACTTTTAATTTAATTAATTTTAATAGATATTATAATTATGTATATGTAAATAAATGAAAAAAAAATTATCAAAAAATTCACAATACCAGTTGATGCTTTATATTTTATTCTACCGTAGAATTTGTCTATAAGATTATAATTAAATTACAGTAGCATAGTAATTGTATATGTATATATATTGGGCAAAGCTAAGGAAAGAACGTTTGTCTTTGTCTTTATGGAGTCAGAGCGCTTTCTTTGACCAAATTAACAAACCCTTTTCACAACACAATTTCCCACCTTTATTGACACAGTCAAAATAGAGTACGTGATAACGTAGTAATCAGTAATAAGTTACAAGTTGTCTTCTGTTTCAAGTTTCAACGCATGCGCATCATATTTATATATAAACGCATAAAGCTATCTAGTTTTGTGAGTCCAACAATTTGAGATCTCTAGCTAGCAATCATGGAGAAAGATAAACAAAGTAAGCTGAGGAACAAGATCTTGAAGATAATACCAAAAGCAGCAGCTGCAATCACCGTTACATTTCAAAACGGTCCTTTCAGTCCTGGAAGGGATCACAAATTCAGATCAGACAATAACACAAACAGGTGGCAGAAAACTCATTTTGGTAAGGGTTTCTCTGGACCCATGATTCCTCCCGAAGCTAGAACAAAACCAAAAGGCGAAACTCAAGAACCCACTTCACCAAAAATATCTTGTATGGGACAGATCAAGCACAAGAAGAAACATCATAATATTGCAAAAACACTTCCGACACATGGTGATAACAGTGCCGCGTCGACTCCAAAAGACACGGAGGTGAAGAAATCGAAGTTTCAGAGGATGTTTTCACACAGGTCGAAATCGAAATTTGCGGCGAAGAAATCCGATGCGTTTGTGAATGGAGCGCCGCCGATGGGTGAGATGAGGCGTTTCGCTAGTGGGCGTGAGAGTTTTGCTAATTTCGATTGGAAGGGTATGATAGAAGCTGAAGAAATTAATCAAAGGGATTGTTATACTGATGCAGAGGAAGATGATGAGATCTTAATTCCATTTTCAGCGCCGATTTTGGGTGGTAGTAATGGTAATGGTACATCTAATTTGAACTTGAAGCCACGAAATGAAATTAATCTGTGGAAGAGAAGAACAATGGCACCACCTAGGCCTCTTCAGTTGAATCCAGTGCTTACGGCTAAATGATTTATTATTCTTTCATTATTATTACTTGTTCAAATTGTATATTTCTTCTTCTTCTTTTTGTTTTTTTTTTTTTTGTTTTTTTTAATATGTGTGGCAAATACTATCGATCATTATTGGCTACCTGTATAGAAATCTCAGCCTTTTGATAAAAACATATTGAAGTTAATAAGATAAGGAAAAAATTGATGAATTTTTGAAACAGCTGTGGGAATTGTCAGTTGTCGGGTAATTGTTGAGAACAATGAATGAATGCTCGTTGAGAAGTTTGACAAGAAAGAGTAAAATACAAAGTGGTACAGGTTGGTGAGCTTGCTTTTTGTCATTTTCTTAAACTTGTGTCCGCCATTACATTTTCTAATCAATTTCCTTGTTGTTTCCATTTACACGAGTCATTTTTCTCAACGTGGTTAGTATTAAATATATTTATCGTTTATAAGCATAGTTATACATCATATATTGATAATTGTAGTGTCCTCATTTTCAATGTCAATAAAAATATTTTTTTTAGGTAATTAAATAATTATTCATCTCTCCTACGATTTTATATTTAATTTTTTAATAATTTTCATTTAACATCTCTTTATCAGATATATAAAAAGAATTTTTTTAGACTTAAACAAATTATCTATATAAACGACTCAATATCCTATTATGTATAACGATTATTCAACTCTTAAAGTTATCAATCAATGACTTGATAAAATAATTGAACTTTAAACTAGTATAAAAATAAATATAAACATGTGCCGTTAATGTATTTATTAATGTTCTTCATATTAGAAGTTATTAGAAGTTGTAGATTTCATTTTCTCAAAAAGTTAAGAATCATTTTTCTTTCAAGACATAATTACTATTTATAAAATTATTAATATTTAGGGAACATGTTAACATTACCCTAATATAAATTAACAATTATATATGTTTACTATGTTGTCCGAGTTTTAGTTTCAAATGTATGAGCTATGGGTGATATATATCAATTAATCAAAAAGTGATAAATTGGTTATTGAAATCATAAACGTCGGTCAAATTAGTCTCTGAATTTTATAAATTCATAAATGCATCTCTGAAATTGTAAAATATCAATCAAAATAGTTTATTTGCAAACTTTTATTATTAGATATTTTGATTTGAGATTGTAATTGAATGTGTGGTTTATCTACGTTGATCTCACATCAAAGTCATCTTTTCGAGAGAGAAATTTGTGAGTAATTGTAACTGTGCATAAGTTAATTATGAACAAATTAATCAATGAAATATTTAAATTTCATAGAAAAACTAATCTAGATTGTAATGACTTTAATATCACATCAACATGAAGAAGACAAATACTCAATTAATATATCATATCATAGTATCTAACGATAAAAATTTAAATGTAAACTAATTTGATTACTATTTTACAATTTTAAAAAATGTATTTGCTAATTCAGAAATTAATTTAGCTCACACTTAACATTTGAAAGATGAATTTGATTATTTACTCATTAATCAAAATATCTATTATATAGTCATTAAAAAATATAGTGGGGCTCTGATGCCGTCCTGGCAGGCATAACACTATAATTCAAATAATTTGAATAAAAATTTTCTTAATTAATTCGTTCACATTGAGATTCAGTTTTGAATTACTACTATACAAGGTCTTTTTTTTTAGGTTAAACAAAAATTCATTGAAAAGTTCAATAAGATTACAACCACACAAGATGTGATCATTAGAAAAACAAAAAGTGAATAGGTTTCAAAGTGTACTACTAAATCAACAACTAGAACCAAACTCACAACTTAAAAAAGACTTTTGTTTGCCGTCAATAACAGCGAAAATAAAAAATTTATTGTCATTTTATCTATTCTGTTACAGATTAAACCGACTATTGCGGCACCCATGCATTTTGACTATAAATGAACTCAATAATGTCATGTTTAATTACATAATTGGAAGATAAATGAAGTAGAGAGGTGTTATTTCTATTAGAGTTTTCATTCACAATAATTTTTATTTATGTGAAATGATTCTTCTTATAATCTAATTTCGGTGTGAAATTAATTTAAGTAATAATAAATTTTAGAGTTTAATTGACTTGTATGATTAGAATAAATTTTTTTATAGAGTTAATATATTAATAGTTACAATCATTCGTGAATATAACTTTAGAAATAATTATGATAAAAATCAACATCTATAATAATCTAATGGCTGTGATACATTTACAATATATATCCTTAATTTTAATAGAAATATGAATATTTTTTCAAGTGCATTTTTATAATAAAAAATTGTTTTAGTATGAGTAAAAATTTATGTACTGTTTTTTTCTTTCTTTGAAAATGTTTGGTAGACATTTATCTAATTGACCATTTGGGAGATTAAAAAAAAAAAATTAATTACTCTTTCATTTTTGATCGTTTAAGTTTTGTTTTGATCTCTTAATTAATTTTCGTTCCATTTTACCCCTTTAACTATAGTTCAATTAGCCACTTTGGTTATTTCCATCAGTTTTAATAAAAAATTGTTAAGTATGTCAACTTGGATGTTTGACTAGGCCGTCTGAGTCGCCCTTCTCCTTTTCATCCTCCTCCTCCTTCTCATCCTCTTTTTCTTCTTTGAACTCCAACCTAGAAAAACAACAACAACAACAAATCCATACTTCTCACATTCAAACCCAAATTCAAAATCCCAACAAGTGAGATAAATGAAAAAACAAACCCCAAACCCACAAAAAACACTTTAACAAACCATAAGTTCACGAAAAATCCACTAAACTCCAAATCCAAAAAGACTTAAATTCACGAAGAAGAAAAAACACCTTAACAAGATCTAGAACAATATTCAACATAAATTCACGAAAAATAAAATCTAAAAAAATATGAGTTTATGCTTTTTCATTGAACCTTATTTTTCTACAAAACATTTCAGATCCAATAAAAAATAAGAAAGATTAGGGAGTGCTAGAAACAACAAAAACAACAAGAAAAACATAGTGATGGTTTCAAATCAGTGGTTTCATTTGATTTTATAGAAGCATAATGATGGTTTCAAATCAATGGCTTCATTTGATTTTACAGTTTTGTGAAGAAGGAGGAGGAGGAGGAGGAGAAAAATGTATGAAAAACCTAATTTTGACTTTTGTATGAGTGACTAAGACAACCAAGTTGACATGTAGGCTCAACTTAATGGTTTTTTTATTAAAATTGACGAAAATGACCAAAGTGACTAACAAAACCATAGTTAAAGGACTAAAACAGAACAAAAATTAATCAAGGGATCAAAATGAAACTTGAAAAAAAGATAAGGGATTAAAAAGTAATTTAGCATAGAAAATGATGTCATAGAAGTGATATATTAGTCATGTGATAGGAAGAAAGAGATAGAGAAAAAAAAAAAGATATTAAATATGTGAATGAAAATTTAGGGTGTCTACATACGGTAGTCATTTGAATTGATTTTTTACAATGAAAGGTCAAATTAAAAAGTTGTTTTTGGAACCACCCCACTAAGAATTATTTGTGATGCAATTAGTGATTTGTTTTCCAACGAATGAACCAAATGAAATCCAATGATTTGGTTAGATGTTAAAAATATATATGTTAAATCTACAAGTTGCAAGTTCGAGCTCACTAATACTATTGCAGGAAACAATGTAATGTAAGTGTTAATTAAACCATAACTATTTTTTTACTTTAGACTAAGACATCGTATATTCATCATAACTTTAGACTAAGACATCATATATTCATCATAACTTTCTTTCATAAGAAAATGAAAGAACCAAAGAAGGAGGGAAACTTGATGGGTAGTGGTGGCATGAAGCGATTAGAGGCAAAGCAAGATTAAGCCTTTGTTTGGAACGTGAAAATCTAAAGCTACAAATTGTAGCTTCGTAATCAACACATATTTGTTTGGGACGTGAAATTCTAAAGCTACAAATTGTTGCTTCACAATCAACGTATATAAGAATCGAGCCACCATCAAAACAAATGTACCCTAAAAAAGGATATTTGGTTCCATTTTTGAATGGTATAAAATTGATTTTAGGTTAATTTGATATCTTTGGATATACTATTTGAGTAGAATTGATTTTAATTTTAAAATTTATCTAAATTTAAAATTAGTAATTAATTTTTTTTTTAAATAATTTTTACATTTAAATTTATTATTAAACTTGCTTTTATAAAAATATATATTCAAATGATATTTTTAAAGCAAATCAATTTTTGTTACACCAAAATAATCCATGATCAACATCCAATAATCCAGGTCTATCTAAAAAAATTACTTAAAAGATGTTAAACCCAATAATCCATGATCAATCATTCTATTGTCGTGTACATTTACAAAACTCACATTTCCACTTTTTGATTGTGATTCATGAATGGTTATGTTCCACCAATATTTATGGTTGCAAATTTTAACACGAACCTCTCTTTTTCTTTTAAAAATCCAATAAACACAAACTATTCAAAATTAAACAAAATAAAATCAATTTATTTTGAAATTGATTCTACGCAATGAAATTTTCTTTTGAGATTTACCTTTTTAGAAAATGTATATTGAAATTATAAAATTTAAAAACATATTTTGAATTAAACGTTTTTCTAATATACTAATAAACATTTCCAAATTTTTTAGCTTTCTAATTGCCATTATTTATTAATCTACCCTTAAGTAGATTTATAAGCAGTATTGAGTATCTATTCTTTCAGGTTAATTCTGATTCGAATTGCTGCATTATAAGATAAATTTGATTTTAGTTGCCATAAAAGAATATATTCTAATTTCATATTCTTCACTTTTAATCTTAATTTTGATTCTAGCCATGTTTTTTTAGGTTTGGATGAATGTGATGGGGGTAGGGGAAGAAGATGTGAGAGAAAGAAAAAGAAAAAGAAATTATTTTTTAATATAATCATTGTTTTTAATTTATGATTTTACGTTCCTAAAATATTGTTAATGAATTTAAAATCTAAGTGGATTAAAAATATATGAAAATATTATAATTAGATTCTCGATACGGTGAAAAGATAAATAAAATCTAATCAATAATTGTTGCAGATAGAGTTTGAACTTGATGTCTCATGAACAATAACCAACTCATTTTTTATTTTATAGGTCATTATCATGATATTCATTAATTTAAGGTTATATTACACATCTCAAATTGGAGTATCACACTGCTTAAAATTAAAAGTAGAGCTTAAAATTTTACATTATTTAAAAAATTCACATTCTACATAGTTTTTACTTATTACATAAGAAATGAGAAATGAAAATTCATAAAATTTCATATGGTAGGTAAATACTTTTTTTTATTAAAAATTCATTAAAAAGTCTAATGAAATCCATTTTAAAAAACAATCTATTAAAATTTTAAAGTTATTGAATATCATAAGACTTTTTATAAGTTGATTTGAAATTATTTGAATACCAATAAATTTCTACGATGTGTTTAAAAAATTGAAACAAACCTAATTGAATATCCCAATACTTTTTTTAATTTCATTAGAATCATAATTGAATACTTCAAAATTTTTTTATTACAAAAAAAAGTCTTTTAAAATCCTTTTAAATCTTAATTAAATATTCCCAACTTAATTTGAGTTAAAATCTTGATTGAATACCTAAAAAAATTCATTATTAAAAGGTCTTTTAAAATTCTTTTAAATCTGAATTGAATACACCCCACTTATTGAGTTAAAATCTTGATTAAATACTTAAAAAAATTCATCACAATAAATATATTAAAATCCTTCTAAATCTTAATTGAATACACTTCACTTAATTTGAGTTCTCTGAAATACAAGTTGAATGACGTGCGTTATAATTTTTATTTAAAAAAATCAAATAAATAGTTTAAGTAGAATATACAATTTGTTTTTCATTTTCAATGGACTTTGCCTAATCAATACCCAACAAGCAATGCTATTTGTAACGAAACCTATTGCGAAATGACAATTAAGCAAATCCAGTCAACATAAAATGAATGACGATGTTAAGAGAAAAGGAGAAAATCCTTAAGTATTGCTGCTATGTGACCAATTAGGCATAATGTTTAATTATGTTGATAAATACACATATGAGGAAACAAAAAGGTGTATTTAATAAGTGACACGCACCCCTTGGTACCTCAGGATTTCACCAATGAGCTCTCCTTTCCCTGAACCAACATACCTTCCACGAATCTTACCATCTCTAATGAACAGAAAAGTTGGAACCTGAATTACTTCCATGTCCCTCAAAAACTGCATACAGCTCTCATTCTCATCCCCATTCATTCTCGCAAACACAACCGTATCACTCATTTGTCTCGACAGCTTAATCACCGTTGGATAAACCTTTACACACGGCCCACAATGTTTAAGCCCAACATCAAGTACTATTAGTTTCTTATCAATCTTATGATCCTCAATCACTTTCTCAACATCCTCTCTACTATGCAGTTGCACCACACCTGAATGGTTATCACCGTAGTATAACACATCTCCAACAAGCTGATCTGGACCAATACCTTCCTCTTCGTGAATCTTCTCCTTACTCTTGTAGAAACTGAAGTGAGGTACTTTTTCTACTTTCTCTCTTTTGCATAGTTCTTTTGTTTTCTCTGATTCGTCTCCCATTACAAGAACGAACTCAACGTCGTTACATGTTCTACTTAGTTCAACTAAGAAAGGGTATATCTCTATGCTCTCTGAACTGTCTCTGCTTGCGTATTCAACCACAACCAGTTTATCTTTTGCTGATTCAAGTGCTTCGTCGAACTCTTCAATGCTGTGGACACGCTTAACTCTTTCGTCTGATTTTTCTTTTCTCTTTTCATCTGAAGCTGTTGTGGCTTTCGTCATGAAACGTCGCTGATTCTGATGAAAGGATACTCTCATGTGAGAATGGTTTTTGGTGTGAAAATTCGGTAAAGAAGAAGGAAGGGAATGAAGGGGAAGGAACTTAGGGTGAATTGAAGGAGCAGGGATTGGAGGTTTGCATATGAAATTGCAGTGGTTGATTGCAGTAGCCATGGGATGGATCAGAGAAGAGAAGAAAAGAAAAGATAACAGAGATATGGGAAGGAAGAACAGAGAACTAATAATAGAAGAAGAATCATATCCCTTTGCTTCATATGTGGTAAATATTCATCACACGTGTCTTTTCATTTTAGATTATAAGAAAACAAAAATATAACACTCATAATAATATATGTACGATTATAATCTGCATCACAATTCCTTCAAAAATCACTAGTCGCTTTTCATTATCTGTTTTGTTTCACATACCTATTTAAACCTCCAATGAGCTATATATAAGTGACTTCAAACTTAATTGAGCGGCTAAAAATAATTTATTTCAATTAATTATTTCTTTATTTTTGTATATAAAAAAATTATGTAACACTTTTATATATACAAATATGCATAAATACGAAATATAATATTTAAAAAACAAAATCAAAAATACAAATACATCAATGAAAAACATCATTTTTTTAATATAATTTAAATAAGAAAGTTAAATTATTCAATTTGCAATACAAAATTACAATAAAAGTTTAAAAAGTTAAAAAATTGTGTTTGATAAAACAACAAATAAACTTAAATATACAAATAATATTATATTAATACATAAAAAAAATCATCAATTTCTCACACAACAAAATAATAAATAAATAAATAAATACAATATGAATATCAGTACCGTATAAATATATGATACATGTACTTCATCATTTTAAGAGTACATATACTTCGTAGATACACGCTGCTTTTTTGGGCTACTTCATTTAACAAAATGTAAGCTGCAGTTTCACTATCACATGCAATAAAATTACCAAAATCATAAAGAACTTGAAATCTATGATTTCACAAAAGAGAAAATTATCTTTTTGTTTGCTTGTTTTTGGAATTAAGAAAACTTTATCTTGATGTAGTAGAAACATGCTCAGTCTCAATTTGGCATATTAATTAATTTACCAATGTGTGATTTTTAAATACTTAGTTTGGTATGAGATGTTTCAGAAGTTGAGAGGGTTGGATCATGAGATGAATTTAGTGTATCATTATATTTGAGGGGTCGATTAATTTAACTGATTTGAATTCATGATTGAAATAATGAAAGTGTCAAAGATCCTAGTGAATTATTATTATTATTTTTGGGTGAATTAGGTATCAATGCATTGAATTAAGTAACAATCACAATAGTGCATTGAACATTACATGATTGATATATTTTTTGTTAAATTAATTAAAAACAAAACTATTGAGTGCAATTTTTTCCATAAACCTAAAAATTTAATTCTAATGAAATTAATCCTATTAATTAAATAAAAAAAAAACCTTTTGAAACCTAAAGCAGCTGCCTTACTTGTAGATCCCTTGAGTCGGCCTTGACTTTAGTATAAAAACAAACTCATTCCTAAAACAAAATAAACTCTTAAGCTCCGTGAATTACTACGATCATATGTAGCTTTAAAGCATATATTAACCATTAATGGATGGCATATGCAATTCAAGGACACCCACATTGCAGCTAGCATTGAAAACAAGAGTTGCTTTCTTTTCTTACCCCCTACAATGGACTTCCCCTCGCTTGGGCCACCAAATTAAATCCTTAGCAAACACTTTGGGCATCATTGGCCTGCTTTGCGGCTAGGTGAAGCATGCCCCGTTAAAATCTACTGTAGATTATATTATTATGTTCCAAAAGAAAAGTGTGTCGTAATCTTCCTTATGTAACAATGTATGAGTTCATGAACTAGAGCTGCAGTTCACGACGAGGCATGTCATTTACGAACTCGAACTGTGAAATTAAGTAACTGTAGTAAACGATGTCCAAATTCTTAAGATCCGAAACATGTAATGTATCCTTATTAGATGTACATTAAAAGAGGAAAAAATATTTAAAAGAGATTAAAGATTAATATTAAAACTATTTTAAAATTTACATTCTTCCTTCATTCTCTTGATAATAATTACAATTTACTAATTCTCTATTTATAACAAAACATAAATGTGATATTCTAATAAATATATCGATGACTAGAGAGAGGGGTGGAATTGGTCCTTGATCCCTCCCTCTCTTGAATATTATATATGATTGTCAACATAATCTAATTTTTGGTTTTTTGATTTTTAAATTACTTCTTTAGTATCTCAACGAAAGACATATTTGTAACAATAATATTTTAAAATGAGTGTCAATATTAATATTTAATGTGATAATAATTATTTTGTTTCAAATTGTATTTTCTAATCCACTTTTTTTTTTATTAGAAGAGATACTAAATTTTATTATAATTAACTCCCAGAAGTGTAAATTTTGAGTTCGAACTCGGGACACGACGTTCAATCTAAGAATATCGATATTATTGATATTTAGCAGTTAAACTAAGGTTTAAAGACTTTTAATTAATTTATTCTAATTGTACTCTCTAATTAATTTGTGTCTAAAATAAAAAAAAAATATGTCATTATAATTGCGGATAACTCATCATAATAGATGTATCTAAATTGTTTAGAGATTAATTATTCATAACCAAAATTACTTAATAGAGATTGCGCCTAAATCTATTCTATTCAAATTAACATGTGTCCAGTTTGATCAAATTAAAGTCAATTTTGATAATAGATTTGGAATTCATGTGTGAAAGGTTGTCCAAACACACGCACACATAACCTGTGACAATGTGTTTCTTAATGGATACTAATAGTAAGGGAAGGCTGGCTAATGTGTACTGCAAAGCGATGGAAAACTCCTTTTTATTAATTTCGGCCGAAAACATAAGCACTTGACAATATTAAAGTTAAGAGGTGACATTTTGCTTAACAATTTAACTTAATATTGGAGTAATAAAGTAAAGAAAGCATATAGTAGTAGTAATTAATCTGGTGAAGTGAAGTGTCAAGTGTGTGAGTGAGTCAATGTTTTGGGTGCAAATCGAGGACCTTTTTCCATGATTGACGCGTGGAGATTTCCGACCACCACCTTGACACGTTGTCTCTTGAAGAAGAAGTGAAGAGAGAAGCCGTGTCGGCATCAGCAGAAGCAACCAAGTAGTGGATATTGGGAAGATGTGAAAGGTCGGCGAGTGTGAATTGATCACCGGCCAAGAAACGAGTTTCCCCAAGCCTCTTATCGTACACATCAAGCACTTTCCCCAACTTTTCTTTACTCTGTTTAATTGCTCCCTCGTCTTGTTTGATCTTCATTCTGGGTGCAAATGCCAGCTGGAACACAAGAGTTGAAGAGGGTGGGTTGAAGCTTTGTCCTTCTGCCTCCAACCATTGATCTATCGATGCCTTTACCAATGGGTTTGTACCGTACAATTCCTTGTTCCCCTTCTCTCCGTGTTTCTCGCAAATGTACCGGCATATCGCCCGAGACTCTGATCATATTTTTATTTATTACTATTATTTCAATAATTATTTAATTTAATTATTTATTTAACTTACCGAAGAGAGAAATATCGTCATCCTCAAATGCAGGTACTTGAGCAAAAGGCTGCAATGAAAGGAAGGAAGTGTGAGTGTGAGTGTGAGAAAGAGAAACAAAAGATTGAAATTAATTAGTAATCACCTACCTGGATTTTGAGGAAATTGGGCTTCTTGTGTTCTCCTTTGGACATGTTGAGAGGGATGAGTTGGAATTGGATGTCTTTCTCGTTCAGACAGGCCAATACCCTCGAAACTGCGGTCGAAATGGCCGGTCCGTACACTTTCACCGGCGTCGCCATATCTAACTAACTACTCGTTGTGTTTGTGTTTGTGTTTGTGATAGGTTAGGTTTCCTCTTTTCTACTTTTATTATTTCTTGTGTCTTGTTGCTCTCTTGTACACCGCAAGAATTCAATATTTTATCCCTATCCCATTCAAGGAGGTAAAGGAAAAGTGACGGTATAGGCCCACTTCATCTATCCATTCCATTAACACGCCCCACTCTCCTTTCCCAATATTTTCGGTTTACTTTTATGAAGATGACTAATGAACAATGTTACAATGGTTAAAATTCTAGAAATTCTATAATTTTAAAATCTTATCATTGTCATGCTCCATAATTATTAACATCGTTGATAAAATACTATACTACATCAGAAAAATATTGTTTTTAATCATAGCTAGAAATGTTTGCACAACAACAAACATCATTTTATACCTTACTCAAAAGTTTTGGTTTATCGTTCCTTGAAATTGTGATTTTGTGCATTGGCTTGCAATTTTATAAGTAGTAGACGTCAACAATCATTCTTTTTAAATACTTCTTGAGAATGAAATAAAATAGTATTAAAATGGATCAAAGTTGATTTACGTGGTCCGAATAGAGAGCGAATAATTAAAAAGGAAAAGATATCATTTTTTGAAAATTTTATCTTGTATCCCCACCATTATACCTAAATCCTCACAATATTTTAAAAATGTCAAATTTACGCTTGAAATTTTTTACTATTTATCCAACTTAAATTCATCATTTTTTTTTAACTGGAAAATTTTTATAAGATTTCCGGTACATAAGGTTGAAAATGTGTGTACCGCAAACCTTTAAAAAGTTTTTCAATATAAAAGATTGAAAATATATACAGAAAGTTGAAAATATTAAAAAATAAAAAAAAATAGAAATTATAAAAAAATCAGAAAACTTGTGGTTTCAAGTTTTCCGGTAACAATCGAAAAACTTTAAAAAAGTATTCCAGTAATGAGTTATATTCCAGAAATGTTGAAAATGTTTTTTGGTTGTTTCAAAAAACTTCAAATAAATTTTTTAGTACCGGAAATCTTGAAAATAAGTTTTCTAGTAAATACATGTGTATCGGAAAACTTGAAAAAAGTTTTCTGGTAAAATAGAAAAAATTAATACTCACTTATGTACCAGAAAACTAAAATGATATGATGATGGAAAATAATAAATTTTAATATTTATACCAGAACAAATATATCATTTCATCGCATTTGTGGGAGTAGGAATATAATTTGAGGGGGGTAAAATTTTCTCATTTTTTTTAGTTCAATTGTGGACCTATGAACGAGTCATAGCCCAAATGAATATCATAGGCAAAGAAGTAGTGGATAAAATTTCTTAAAAATAAATGTTAAATTAATGGGGGAATAAATGTAAACTAAAGAACAATTGGAAATAAAATAAAATTATCATTAAATTAAATGTCATAAAAATTCAAACCTTTATCCCTATCTTGAACTTGTAACCGGATCACATCAAGTTCAAGTTAGTTAATTAATCAAAGGCCAATGATGGATGAATATTTGATACTGAAGAGTATGATAAGAGAAAAGACAACAATTGGTAAAATTTGATAAATTCATTTAACACATTGGGGTAATATATTATTGTATTATTAAGGAAGAGAACATGTCATTTTTCACATAATTATGCCTCATGTTGCATGGAAAATCAAAATCTTGGAGACTGATTTCTCTTTATAAGTTGGAAATTGGAATGAAGGGATTTACAAGAGTGCCCACCAAATGCGGAATGAACTTTATATCATGACATGATCATTTGACTAATAGGTAGTAGTAAGTACACTAAAGATCCCATATATATTGTTAAATGAAGAAAATATATTTTTTAGATAAAAACTAAAATCAAATCAAATCAAACACACATCAGTTCATTAGCCTGCATACACCCATTTTGTCCCTCAACCTCTTTAATGCATCTATCTTCAAAGGCTTTGTCATGACATCAGAAATATGATCTTGTGTGTTGATATGTTGCAGCTCAATTACTTCATCCTTGACCAACTCACGAAGGAAATGGAACCTGACAACTTACTTGTGGATCTATTATCACGAAAGTTTGTTGTGTTCCTGCCTTGAGAATGTTCTAGCTTTTCTGATATTCTTCTTAGTCATATAGCTTGACAAGCACATGAAGTTGTTGCTAAAAACTCAACTTCAATGATGGACAGAGTAACAACTGATTGCTTTGTTTGACAACCATGAGATGACCCCAACTGCAAGCATAAACACATGTCCTGATGTGCTCTTCATATCATCAATGTAACCAACATAATCAATGTTTGTGTATGCTAGTAACTTAACATGTTCACCTTTTAAGTATTGAACTCCAAGACCACAGTGTCATTCAAGTATCTTAGGACTTTCTTTGTTGTAATAAAATGCATTTTATTCAAAATTTCCATATACCTGCTAATGAAACAAACTGTAAACATAATATCAAGTCTGGTAGTAGTTAAGTCTATTAAGCTCCCAAGTATCTGTTTAAACTTGGTCACATCCACCTTTTCCCCACTTCCTTCTTTTGTTAGCCTACATCTTGGAACAATAGGACAATGTACTACATTATTGTTCTTCAAATCAAACCTCTCTAGAATATCTTTAGCATATCTAGCCTGATTTATGAAAATGCCTTTAGCATCTTGTACAACCTCAACTCCTAGAAAAATGACTCATCTTGCCTAAGTCAGACATATTAAACTTTTTTTCATAGACTCTTTGAAATTTGAGAACATGCTCTCATGGTTCCCCGTGAATATCAATTCATCAACATATAAACTCACCATCAATAAAGTACTTTTATTACTAGTTTTGACATACAATGTGTGTTCTAAAGGGCATTAGATGAACCATTCCTTGTGAAAGAATGAGTCTATTATACTATACCCTTGAGGTTGATCCACAAACACTGTCTCATTCAATTCATCGTGCAATCTTTAGTCTCAACTCCTTTTACTACATACCCTCTTAATTCATGCAAGCTTCAAAATTTATCAAAATAAGTTGAGATAAATTCTCCATCTCGATCAATACGAAGACGACATATTACATCACTTGTTTCCTTTTCTATATAGGCCTTAAACTTCTTAAACAAACCTAGGACACTACACTTTTCTAACAAAAAATGCACCTAAGTTTTCCTACTGTAATCATCAATAAAGGTGAGAAGATACTTTTTATTGTTGTTTGATTCTGGCTTATTGGTCCACATACATCATCATGTATCAATTGTAGCCTCTAAGTAGCTCTCCAAGAAGCTGCATTTGGAAATGGTTCCATGTGTTGTTTTCCAGTCATGTAATCATTGCACATATGAGTTGATTTTTTTAGTCTTGGCAATCCCCTTACCATATTTTTTTGTGCTAAGACTTGCAACCCCTTTTGACTCAGATGACCATACCTGTAATACCACAACTGAGCAATGTCTTCTTTAGTCACTTTGAAACAGACTGGTGAAACCACATTCACCATAATGGCATACATCCAATTTGTTGATATTACTGTATAATCATTTCTTTCTCTTAATGATACACTTTACACACACCTTCTTTAAACGTTATGGCCAATTTCTTTTCTTGTAATTGCCCAATACTTAACATATTATTTTTTAGTTCAACAATGAAATATATATCACTTATTAAGTGAATGATGTCGCCAATCTTCAATTTGATGTTTCCTTTTACTACCACCATCATCCTTCAATTATCACCAAGCTTCACTAAAACCCGAAATTACCCATCTAAACCAAAAAACCAATCTTTGGTTCCACACATATAGTCGTTGAACCCTGAGTCAAGGAACCAAGTTGTCATAGCACTAGAGTGATCTTCATCTGTGAGAGTGACTAGCAGCGTTTCCCCATTTTCATCAAATACAACATAATTTGTTATCTCATCCCAAGTAGGGCATTCATACTGAAAGTGTCCAAGATTATGACAATTATAATATTTAGTTTGATTCTTATTGAATGGTTGTCTTCCTCTGCCTCGTTCCACCCTTGGATCCACCTCGCCTCTTCCTCTGTTACCTATTCTTCTAGAATTAGTAACCTTGAGAACTTGATCTTCCTCATTACGCCATCTAATTCGTTGCTTATGAACAAGAAGACACATATGTAACTCATTAGGAATCATGGATTTGAGAACTTCTCAACAACCATAGACTGATCTATCTTTTCGCCGTGAATATTCATCTTGTTTACAATTGACAACGTTCTTGCAAAATATTCATCAACTAATTCAACATCTTTCATTCCTAGCAATTCAAACTCTTTGTGAAGAGCTTAAAGGTGAGTTTTCTTCACCTTGGTTGATGCATGGTACTTTAGCCTCATGGAGTTCAAATTGCTTTCGGATAATATTTGCTCATAATTGTTTTCATAATCATGCGATCAATTGCTTGAAACAAGTAGTTTTTTGCCTTGAAATCTTTCAACTTGATTTCTTCCCCCTTTTTCAATTGATATGGATCTGCATGTGATGGAGAAATGAACACCTTGTCTTCAATCAAGCTCCCATACTCCTTTGAACGCAAGAAATTTTACATTAACATGGACCAATGGTCATAGTGACCATCAAATTCGGGAATTCATGGTTGAACAAACGTGCTATTATTACTTTCCTCCGTTGATGTGTGCTTAAATGTCATCGTTTCTCTTCCTTTGGCTCAACAAATGGTTGTTTCGGTTCAAGCCCCGTGAAGAGCTCTGATACTGACTGTTAGGAATTGAAGAATGTTTAACTGCAAAAACTGATTTCTTTAACTAATTAACTAACATTATATACAACAGACTTCACAAAATATCTTTAATTGGGATAACTAAACTTGACTTATTACAAGCCGACATAACATGTACAAGCCCAATCTAAAACTAGTCTACTAACACTAATAAAGAATATGTATGATAAACATGATAAATTCAACATGTGCCCTTTTAAGTTGGATCTTGATTTCTAATAAAAGGAAGAAATAACAAGCAGATGGAATATATATATATTTTCTATACCTAGTAGTACAAAATACATATATTGAGTAACTTAGAGGTCATAACTTAATATGTTACCATTCATATTTAGGATAAATAGTTGAGACATAAATTACCTGCAGAAGCCGGACTTCAATTGCAGGTCTACTAGTCAGAGTTCATGCTATATATTGTAACCTTTTATACATAAAATGTATCGAGCCTTTTCAACATTCATATCCAATGCATACCTATATTAACATATGCGGATTTGATTAGATGAGTTTGATAATAAACACCTTCAACAAATATACATGAACCTCTCATCCCATGAATAACTAATATCAAACAAATCATTTTTCTGTAAATTGAGCAAAATAAGTAGATGAAAAGAAAGAAAAGAGCATTCATTGATATGGAGTACCTAGATAGTTGGAAGTCTATTGGAATGAAACCAAAGTTCATGCTCAAAATGAGGAAGAGTGGGCTCTGGGACATTCAATTCCCTAAGTCGACTCAAATTCTCGATGTAAACTTCAACCTTCAGACTCTCAATTCGATCATGGTGTTGAGAATTATGGTTGAGTCCAAGAAAAAAAAGAAATAATTAAAGATAAATATAAAATTTGAAATGATAATGTGAAGAATTATAATACAATTATTGTAGAATACACGTTTATATAGTACATATAAGGTAACTAACATAACTATATTCAATCTAATCATAACTAACTTCTAACATTTGTGCAAGTTGGAAGTGGATTAACAATTCCAATTTGGGAAGAAAAATACAATACAAGAAAAAAAATGAAAATACAATGTAATTAATGAAAGAAAAATAATGTTAGTCGTAATCGCATCCACTAAACAAGAAATTTGATGAAGAAAGTAATAGTGGCTGAGGTGCATAACTCTCGTCGAAGTCTTTTGCCTATTATGGGTTAACTTGAAAATTTTCGAGTGTCTCCACAACATTCACTCAAATATTGAATCAAGAATCTTAATATTGGGCAGAATCGGCCCAACACGTTGTGAGGCCTATATCAATAAGTTTAACAAATATCTTTTTCTACTAATAAATCTCTCAAACTTGTATCAACGAGCAATCACCCATATATATTTTCAATATTACTTGTTTTGGTTGTTTTGAAAAATTTATCTATAACTCCTATTGCGATTCATAAAATAGTCGGCTCTTTTTTATTTTAATTTTGAATAGTCTGATTCATATTTTCAAGTTGACATTTATATCTTAGATTATTTATTAAATTAATATAATTAATATTGCATAGTATTGATAATAAAGTCAATTGATTTAATATTTGTTGAGACAATGTTAAATTTATATAAGATTTTATCAGTTTTGTTTTCAAGAATATTAGAATCTGAAAAAAAAATTGAGACCTCTATTGAATAAAAAATTTGCTTTTTAGGGAAGACTATAACAGTGACCTTATCTTAGGCCGGCTCTTATATTGGGTCTTAAAATAATTATAAAAAAAAATTGACTAACAAAACCTATCCACCATATGATAGAAATACAAAGAAAATAAAAAATATTTAACTACCATAAGATGAAAGAAAAGAAAATGAAAATAGTAGAAGCATACACAAAATTGATCAAGTCCCATAGGGTAGAAGCCAACTGTGACTAAAAGAAGAACCTTAAACAAATTTTTGATATTAAAAAATAACCCAACATGTGTATTAGAAAATGTCATTTACCAATAAAGATAACATGTTTTGCAAACTTGATAATATTTGCTGCATGAAATCTAACGGCACTTTACGTAATAAGTTTAGAAAAATCCAGAAGTCAAGATTTGTAATTTCCACGAAACAAATATCATGCTCTTTACGTAAAAAGTTTAAAAAAATCCAGAAGTCAAGATTCGTAATTTCCACACAATATGTTAGAAGATTATGGTTGTATCTAAGAAATAAAAAAATAATTTTAAAAAAATATAAAATATAAAATAATAATATAAAAAATTATAATATAATTAATGTATGATATTTTTTTATATAATATCTCTTAGATAACGAAAATATCTAATTTCTAAATTATATCTATAGTATTCGCAACTAATTTTAATACATGATTCCATCCCCAACCCATCAAAACTTCACTGTTGCAAAACTGCCCATTTCTATATATCAATAACGAACTAACTAGCACATAGATTCGATTCTAATAAAGCCAACAAAAGCTCAAACTCAAATGGATGTTAGATAAATAACACTTCATTTCATTCAATATTAAATTACACGAGTACAGTCAAACCATTTTTTATTTTATTTTATTGCTATATATCTCTAACATTTATGACTCATGAGTGAGTGCAGTGGGGCACCCCTATCCACCAATGTTTACGTGGATTTTAACTAGTAGACAAAATGATTATGTATATTTTCTTTTGATTGCTTCATATCACCCTTTTCAATAGGAGTGGACAAAATAATCTAACCCGCCTATACCCGCCCGACCCATGTTGAATATGGGTGACGCGGTCGGGTTGCAACAGGTAATCGGATTCGCATGGAAGGAAAAATGGATTCAAAAGGGTTAAGTCGGGCGGGTTCGGGTTGATTATGTGGGCCCATCGCCGACCGAACTCGACCGCCCATATTATTATTATTATTATTATTATTATTATTATTATTATTATTATTATTATTATTATTATTATTATTATTATTATTATTATTATTATTATTATTATTATTATTACATTGAATATTTGTTATTTGGTAAAAAGAAAACAAAAAAGAGGTTTGGGCTAATTTTTACTCACCCAGCCACCGCAAATCCAAACATCAAACCCAATTATCCAAAATACAAATAAAAAAGGTTAGAAGTCTGCTAGGTTTTGCTCACCCTCCCTGTCCTCCTCACTCTTCCGCCTCACTATTCACCTTTCCTATTCACCTTCCCTGTCCTCCTCACTCTGCTGCCTCACTATTTCGCCACTCACCATAAAAGATCAGATTTTTTTATAAAAAAAAAAAAAAAAAAAAAA
>JBBPBQ010020324.1:54044621-54056377 GCA_037974755.1 Cicer yamashitae
CAGATTTTTTTAAAAAAAAAAAAAAAAAAAAAAAGTAGGCCCAATAAACTCCAACCCGTTTTTACTCACCCACCCAAATCCGACATCCGACGGACCCGAACCCGACGAACCCGAATTAAAAACTAGCGATATTAGGTTTATAAATACCACCGGTGGATTGGGCCGGTTTAACATTTTTGGCCCGAAACCGCCCAAACCCACCCGATGTCCACCCCTACTTTTGAATATAACAAGCTTTAATGAGCAAGTCACCACCTTTCAATATTTTTATTGAGGGAGATTATTTCACCACCCCCTATATAAAAAAAATATATAGTTTTATCGTCTTATAATTATACTTTTGAACAAAATCAAACTTTTTTGGTTGGAAAATTTACTTTCAAGCGCATATGTAGTTTTTAAGAAACATATGAAGATAAAAGTAACTCTCATGTGGACGTCTATTGTTTGCTTAAAACTTATAGATATTTTGAAATTTTATGACGCAAATGTAATAAATCGCTCTAATATTAGTAAAAAGCTTTTTGCAAATATAATTTCTAAAGTAATAAGTCAAACATAATATGTAAAAGAATGTTGTGATATATAATTTATGTTCAAGAGTAAAAAATCTATATGATTTAAGAATTTTTTTTTTTTTTTTTGTGATGGATTAGGTTTCTGTCCCCTAATTATTTTTTTCTTCTTTATAACAAATTTTTAACGTAAAATAAAAAATAAAAATAAAACTCTAATCCAATAACCATTCGTTGCATCTTAGCTGAGGAGTTGGAAGATAACTTGTCGACCTTAATTATTTAATTTATTTATCCGCTTATCATGATGTAATGCCACATTTTTTTTTTCCTTCTTATCTTGTTCTTTCATCTTTCATTTTTTCAATTCAAAGTAGGAGGCAATAATAGATAAGGTTCTCTATTTGTTTTTTATTTTGTTTTAAATGTAAAGTGTGGTGCTCACGTTATCGTTTCATTCCTTTTAATTCTTTATATTTTAATTTAATTACAATTTGAGTCCTTTTATTTTAGTGATTTACAAAATTAATTTTTGTACTTTTCTTTCTTTTAATTTTTTAACTAAAAAAATGATGACGTGTGATGTTTTAAATAACGTAACATATGATACGATGATGTAGAACGATTAACATTCATGAAATTGAAATAAAACATTGTAAAAACTTATATTTCAACTTTGGAAAATTTTTATATTCTTAATTTAATTAATTATATATGAATAATTATTACATCTAGATGATTCTATATCATAGAAATATATGTCAAGTCAATAAAAATATGTCAAATCTTCAGTTTTTTAATTGAAAAATATGAGAGAGAAACCAAAACTGTCAATTTTTAAAATAGAAAATCAATTCTGTAAATTCGTAATAATAGAAGGATCAAAATTGCAATTAAATTTTAAAAAATTACTATGCTAATAGATTTAGATGTTTTAGGGTGATGTATATATAGGGTCAAATTATAGTGTAACATTTGGATAGTGTTACATTGCTCCATAAATTTTTATGGAATACATATAGGATAAATACCACCCGTGGTCCCTTAACTTAATTTCGGTTAACGATTTAGTCCTTTATCTTTTATTTTTTTCCCGATTTAGTTCTTTATGTTTTTAAATAATTTCAGCGTTACCCTTTAAGTGGGGTTCCGTTAAGAAAAAGTTAAAAAATCCCTCATTTAGATCATTGCATATGTTCATCAAACCTTTAGGAACGATTGCCAGTGATCTGAAGTGATGTCTATGGAGTATAAATACCCATAACTTCAGTTTTAACGAATTAATCCTACTACCAAACTTAGAACAAACTTTGAATATTTTTCTGAAATATTTCCAAAACATCAAGGATAACTTTTTCTGAACACGGAAGAGAGATTTTTTTAACTTTTTCTTAAGGAAATCCCACTTAAAGGGTAACGCTGAAATTATTTAAAAATATAAAAGACCAAATCGAGAAAAAAAAAAAAGATAAAGGACTAAATCGTTAACTGAAATTAAGTTAAGGGACCACAGGTGATATTTAGCCTATATGTATTCCATAAAAATTTATGGAGCAATGTAACACTATCCAAATGTTACACTATAATTTGACCCTATATATACATCACCCTAAACATCTAAATCTATTAGCATAGTAATTTTGATCCTTCTATTATTACGAATTTACATAATTGATTTTCTATTTTAAAAATCGACAGTTTTCTGATACACACATTTTTCCCTTCTGTATCGGAAATCTTTTTTTAAGTTTTTCGGAAACATCCTTCTGTACCGGAAAACTTGTAAAAAGTTTTCCGGTAAAACTCTGTGTACTATAATTCTTGAAAATAGTTTTCCGGAAGTGAAAGTGGATTTTGTAAAAAAAAAAATTGAGGGTATTTTTGGCATTTTCAAAAAACTGTGGGGGTACAGGTCAAATTTTCAAAAAATTGTCTCAACCGAGGGTCGTAATTAATGGGCTCAGGAGGAGGCTTATTGAGAGGAATTTAACATTTTGGACCTAAATTGACAACTATAGATAGAACAACTACGATGAATTGATGATGTAATATAAAGAAAGATAAAGATAAAGTAGAATGTTGAACGTGAGTTGGAGAATATAAGACCATCTACATTAGATGTGCTCAAGTTGAGTGTTTAAAGGAGTCTTCATGTATTTAATCATAGTGTTTAATAAACACTATTATCTGTACTTCAAAAAATTTCATATTATTACATTTTTAGAATATTAATTTATTTTGATACAATTTATTATCAATGAAATCCAAAAAAAAAAAAAAAAGTAAAGAGAGCAAATGTGTCTACAAAAATACCAATCTTATAAACACTTTTTTTTTATTCCATCATAAAAGTAGTTATAAAAATATGGTATTTATTAAGGGAAGGAGTCCTTTTGTGGATTACCTAAACAAGTGTATGATTGTTGGAAACAAAATGGGACATGTTTACGAGATCAATAGAATTTGAATTTTTGACTCAAGATGAATGGATATTTAATAATAATAATAATAGTAGTAGTAGTAGCTTAGAAGAGTTGTCAAAAAAAGAGTACGAGTAGTTAAGAAGAGACAAAAATGAGGCGTTGAAGAGTTTGAGAAGTAAGTATTAGTCAGGAATGGGAAGCGCGCTGAATGATTAGAAATTATAATGTGAACGGAATGGGTATTCATTCATGATCATGACAATAGCTTAGCTTACTTTCTAACTTCTAATTCTAATCTTCTGGAAGTGGATTTCCTATTCCAATCCAACTGAATATGAATCAATTTTATTTCCTATTCCCTCCTACCTTATCTCTCTCTGATTCTGATTCACCATATTCTTTTCTCATTTATTTATTAATACCATTCCCTACAACACTCTTCCCTTCTCAACTCAATTCGGTGCGTCTCTCTTTCTCAATATTTTATTTTATTTTATTTTATTTCTTCTCACTTGTTATCGTCATTCCAAACTCACATTAATCGTTCATTCATGATGCAGCTCACTGCGTTTTACTCCTAATCTTTTACTCAACATGGGTTTCTTGAGCAGTGTATGCAACAAATGCTCTTTGCTCTCTCTCTATCTTTTCTTTTTTCCTTTCTTGTTTGTTTGAATTATTTCACTCCTTATTTTTTGGTTTGTGGTTTGACCAGCAGGAACGTGATCAAAATCAAACCAATCAACGAAATGATCTCGGTATGTTTTTCAATCTAACCTCACTAATAATGTCTCTCTGTCACTATAAATACATTTTAGCTTATAATTTCGAATCATCATCAATATTGAATTACTTGTTCTACTTAGGGAACTTGGTTTCCCTTACCTAATTTATTCTTTTTCAACATCATAAATGCATGCATCAATTGTTGCTCTATAAACCATATATAGTATCTTGGACTAGCATCAACCTTAAATGTTGTAGTTTATATCATATTTCAATTACTCTATACTATTGAGATGATGATCTTCTCATGAATCATTCTTCACTCCCATGGCCAGGTGCAGTTTTGAGAGATGGAAAGGAGATACTTTTCCAGGTAAATTTCAATGATTCCTCTGCCTACTTATCTTTTTTGTTGCATCCATAATACAAGAATTTACAAGCCTAGCAATTGTATTACTGCTGCTCATCTCTATTACTATTTACTATTAATAAATAAAAGAATGATCCAGTGGTCATGTGCCATCTTCTTACACGGGTTTCGTCGCTGCTAGTTGAACAAAAACAAATCAGCCTGAATTTCACTTTCATTTTGTTGTCTGTGCTGATGCTATTTGCATAAACGGCATGATCTTGTAAAACTAATAGGATGAGTTACTTGTGTACATGCTTATCATACCACATATTTTTTCTTTCGTTCTAATGCTGCCAAGAATTTTATATACAGTAAATTTAACATCAGAAGAAAATTGCTATGCAGGCATTCAACTGGGAGTCTCACAAATACAATTGGTGGGCAAATTTAGAAAGCAAAGTTCCGGACATAGCTAAAGCTGGAATCACTTCAGCATGGTTGCCACCACCAACTAATTCCTTCGCACCTGAAGGTTAACATCCTTTTAAGAATTCAACATAAAGTTATAGGTTTTTAAAATTGGACGATCTATCGTTTTCTTCAACTACATGTGATAACGCACTTCTTGTCTTTCCTCTGTTTTGCAGGTTACGCTCCACAAAACCTTTACTCTCTGAATAGTAAATATGGTTCTGAGCATCAGTTAAAAGCTTTACTTCAAAAGTTTAAGCAACACAAAGTCAGAACAATGGCTGACATAGTTATCAATCATCGTGTTGGAACCACCAAAGGAAGTGGAGGGATGTATAATCGTTTTGATGGAATTCCATTATCGTGGGATGAACGTGCTGTAACATCATCTACTGGTGGACTGGTAACATACATGTTACATCCTGATGTATTTTCATTTGTTCTAACCTGCATCCTACATTCGTCCTGTTGTATCTTTGTGTTGTTTATTTTCTACTGTATCTTTTTGTTGTTTATTACAGGGTAATCGAGACACTGGGGCCATTTTCCATGGGTTTCCCAATATTGACCATACTCAAGATTTTGTGAGGAAGGATATCATAGGATGGCTTCAGTGGCTACGCCATAATGTAGGCTTTCAAGATTTTCGTTTTGATTTTGCAAAAGGGTAAGACGTGTTATGTCTTATGAACATTGAGGATTTTCCTTTGGTTTCTTACTTCATGTATTCACGATTTATAGTTTTATACCTTTCAATTCTGTCATTTGTAGCTTTTCACCAAAATATGTGAAAGAATATATTGAAGGAGCAAAGCCATTGTTCTCTGTTGGGGAATATTGGGATACTTGCAACTACAAGGGTTCTGTTTTGGACTATAACCAAGGTATAGTGCTTAAATATATATTCTCATTCATCAAATATATGAATACATTTTGGTTACAAAATATGTGAATACATTAGCCTTTCAATATTCTTTGTATTTTACACTTTCAATATTTAGCCGTTAGCTTAATTATTTTTCACTCTGTGCAGATAGCCATAGGCAACGAATACTCAATTGGATTGATGGCACTGGGATGCTTTCAACCGCATTTGACTTTACAACAAAGGGAATTCTCCAGGTACCCATCATTTTGTGCCTAGTATGTTAAATAAAGGTTTGAAAAATGAGAATGGAAGTTAGATCTTACCGTGCATATATGAATACTTTTTTTCCACTCCTTTGCTATTCAATGAGGTAGTGTCTATCTATGAACATTGATACTAAATCTCAAGTGTATCGGTTATTTAATTCATACTATAAAATTACATTTCTCACCACAAACTCCTTTTCTCATTTTGCACTTATTTGCAGGAAGCTGTCAAGAGAGAATATTGGCGTCTGCGTGATCCTCAAGGGAAGCCACCTGGTGTGATTGGGTGGTGGCCTTCACGATCAGTCACATTTGTCGATAACCATGATACTGGTTCAACTCAGGTGCTGAGTTCACTATTTGTCAAAATAATACAGAGATGCTTCTTGAACAGTGTTTGTAATTACGATTCTTGTTTCATGAAATGCATGCTGGAGTGGGGGTGTGTATGATCAGCCCAAATTTAGAGCATCTTTCTATTGTGTAGTTACAACCTGGAAATCAGGCCCAGTTATTGAATAATAGATTTATGTAAAAATTAATTTTGCTTCGAAAATTAATTTTGCTATTGGAGTTGGAATTTTAAGGAATAGAGAAGTTTAAAGGTTATTGGTTAATAAGAGGCTTTTTAGTATATTGCCCGTTTCTGATACTGCTAAGAATTTTGACAACAAAGCAAATATGTCGTATCCTTCTACATCATTTTACTTCTACTTTTTTTAATTTGGCAATAACACATTGCTTTTTACTACTAAATCTTAAATTCATTCATTCTCTTGTTTCACTATCTGTGCAGGCTCATTGGCCCTTCCCCTCTGAACATGTTATGGAGGTATGTATTTTTTAGGCATTAGTGGCTTTTTAAATAAATAATGTTTTCCAGTCCAGAGGGAAGTAGTTAGATATGATACCAAGTATCTACCAATTATATGTAGTCTTTCCATATGCTATTAGTTAGGTAATCTATATATTTTTCTGTATCTTTCGTTTTGTTGTTTATTATCTACACAGTTAACTACACTACCTCGCCAACTTTTTTGTCCTGTTAGTTGACGGATAAAGATGAGCTAGTAACATTTCAACCATGTCCTAGTCCTACACTGTCATTTCCTCATTTATAAATATTAAATAATATCAAATACATGTTATTATGCCAATTATTCAAAAGTCATATCATATTTATAAAAAAAAAAAAATTGTGGTTGAACGTAGACATTATACTAAACATTTTCTGGGGGCCTTTATTGTTTCTCCACTATTGTACTACCATGAGGCCTATGAAATTATCAGGACTTCAGGAGGACGAGGGAATGTCCTTTTGTTGTATTCCCTCCCTCCTAGACTGTTTTTATTAAAACTGCCGCCGGGACTTGGATATACTTGCAAAAATTGACAATAGTGTTTACTTTTAGCCCCTATGCTGCTAACTAATTATATACTTAATTAAATAGTTTAGTTACATATTGATCTACATCTAATTTTTTGTTACTGCAGGGGTATGCATACATATTGACTCATCCTGGGACACCGACAATTTTCTATGATCATTTTTATGAATGGAACAACTCAGTCCATGAGCAGATTGTGAAGTTGGTACGTTGCAGAACTAGTATCCTACTGATCCATTTTTGTTTGACAAAAAGAATCTAAGTAACCAATTTACGTTTAACTGCAGATTGACACTCGCAAGCGTCAAGGTATTCATAGCAGATCACCTATTAGGATTCTGGAGGCAAAGCACAACCTTTACTCAGCAATCATCGGGGAGAAAGTTTGCATGAAGATTGGAGATGGTTCATGGTGCCCATCTGGGAGGGAATGGACACTATCAACCAGTGGCCACAATTATGCTGTATGGCATAAGTAGTGTTTCTGCAGCTTGACCATTCCTCTCCACTGGGTGTGTACTGAAATCAAAAGGAATTATGTGCTTCTTATATACTAGTATGCTTTTAATTCTAATACATGATGAAACTGCAGCTATTTTTTTTTCCTTTCTTCCTTCCATCTAGTTGGCTTCGTGGAGGTCGATGTGTTGTAACATATATTATTTACTCGCGCAGCTGCTTTCTTTGTATCTGTATTACATAGCAATAGCTGCTTTGTTTCTGTGATGTAACAATAAACTGTTCATTGTACCATTTTGCAGTCCTATGTGGTGGTCAGTGAACTAACTATTTATAATTATGATATGCCATTTTTTCTGAAAGAATGTGTCGAGTATGGCTTATGTATTGATGGCACAATATTAAGAGATATTAGTTCTTTACATTTAATTAAAGGTGCTTTTATGAAAAATCAATTCATGTTTATTGTAATTTGAGTAGAGTTTTATATAATGGAACAAACATTTTTACAAGAGTCTTCCTTTTAGGAATAGTGATAGTATTATTAAGTGGATTAATTAATTTGTTTATGGGCTCTTAGGATTGGTAAGAGTAATAATACTCCCTCTAATTAGGTAAGTAAAAATTGATATATTTAATCCAAAAATTTAATATCGAATAGAGTAGATAAATATCGAATTTGGATACTCTATTTAATATTGAATAGAGTAGATAAATATCGAATTTCAACATAAAGAGACAGGGTTAATTATTAGGTTTGCATTCAGCTCAATAGGACACAACCCTCAATTGACGAGGAACATTTTTTATAATATATCTTAAATTTTAAAAAATTGCATTAATATTCTTAATTGTTTGTATTCTAAACACTCTAATATTTTATTTAAGTTATATTGAGATGTTATTTATAATTTAAATAAAATAGTTTGAGTTTTTTGTATTTCATTTGAAAAAATATATTTTAAATTATTAAAATTTCACTTGAAGATTCAATTTTTAAGATTAGAATATGACTTTTTAAAATAGTTTTGTGAAGAGTTTTTAAAATAGTTTTGTGAAGAGTTATATCGATAATATTACCCTTCAAATTTATTAAGATCTACTATTTAAAAATATACAAATGAGATAAATAAATTTGAACAGTGAGATCATCGGCATAAATATACATGTTGATGTTGGATGCCAGCGTGAGACAATATAAATCAGAAAAAATTTGCTTTTATTGGGGACGACTTTGGTCCATTTCTTTTTTGAGTCAGGCTTACATATATTACATTTGTCCTCAATCATAAGCATTTATTGACAAAAAAAATTGTCCACTAATAAACTATTTTTTAATTTATTAAATGTATTTATTATTATTTTTCAAATAAAATCCTAATTAATATTACTAATTTATTGTAGAATATGATAAATTATTATTAAAAATATGAATACACAAGAATATTTTAATTATTTTTTAATATAAAATAAATACATTACTTACATTATAAAATCTTTTTTAATAAGGTTGAAATATAATTTAGATAGAAACGTAAGTACAGAGGTAATAGCGTACTAGATATGGAGAGAGTCACATGGCGCGGGAGCTGGAAAGAGAATCACCCACATCAACATTGAATGCATCGTCGTAGACTTCATCATTTAGTTTTTGAAACTCAGTCTTTAGTTTATATAGGTTAAAAACCAACTACTAGTCAACTGCATTCTTCATTACAACAAATGGTGTAACACGGTGTTACACCATTTGTTTTAATGCATGTTTTTGATATTTTAAAGATATATATAAAAGAAAAACTATTATTAATTATATTTTGATTTTTTTAAAGAATTAAAATTGTAAAATAAAATAAAATATTTAAGAAAAGTGGAGAGTAGCCAATTCCATTTAATGTGGCTTGGGTGAAACTGAATCGACATCCAACCAATGCTAAAACAAAAACTAGTGTGCGTATGGGGTTGGTTCCAATAGCAATAGCAATAGCCAACCTAGCTAGAAGTTACTAGTAGTATCAAAGAAGAAGAGA
Organism: Cicer yamashitae; assembly: GCA_037974755.1. Taxonomy (NCBI): domain Eukaryota; kingdom Viridiplantae; phylum Streptophyta; class Magnoliopsida; order Fabales; family Fabaceae; genus Cicer; species Cicer yamashitae. Next base: position 54,054,117 of record JBBPBQ010020324.1, read on the forward strand.
CGATTCTTAATTTGATCCTTGTTAAGGCTCTAATCTTTTCCCACTTGGACCTAAGTTCTCATTCTTTTATTAAATTATTATTAGTATTAAATTTAAATGAATAATTAATTAATCTTACCCTCGCTCTATATATATCTCTTTCTTATTTATTGACATGACACAGAGCACACAAGTGAAGGTCCATCATCATCATCACCATCACATCTTAGATAGCTGGCTATGAATCTCTCTAAACATCTACCTGCCAACCTTTCTTCTTAAATACATACATACCCTTGCGTTTCAAAACTCAACAACACTTTCCTTTCCTCTCCTCCCCTCAAAGGTTTTAATCAATCACTGGATCAAGCTAATTCATTAAGCGGGCTTACCAAAGGGTTGCTTGTAGAGTTTATTGGCATTCTGTCCACCTCCTCCATTAGATAGATATTTTTCTATATTTATTGGAGGTGGACACGCTGCCAATTCTGTCCACCTCCTCCATTAGATAGATATTTTTCTATATTTATTGGAGGTGGACACGCTGCCAATTGAACTCTGTTGGCTTCTTTTTGTAAAGCCTTCCTGATATATGTATTGCTTCATCTCCATTTATTCATGGCAACCTACCTACCTAATATGTACTCAAAAGATCTTACAAGCACAACCACTACTAGCTAATTAACGTTTCTTTTATTTTTGCTGGTCACCTATTCTCTATATATTTGATTTGATATACCACCTTACTACATGATTAGTGCTTATTTTGTTCTTTATTTTACATTTCTTATCTTCCAAAATTACTATATATAGATAGAACATTGCATATTTGTTCTTCATCCATTCGTGCCTTTCTGCATACCAAATATTGAGTGGGGAAAAGGGAAGATCGGTATCGTACGTGTTACATCTTGGTTATTTGCTACATGATGAAAACCCTAGTTTAATTTTGTGCCTAATTCTGTATTTGAATGGTTTCTTTCACTCGATCTTCTATATGGAGAAAGTGAAGGTTTCTAGGTTTACAAAAGAAGATCATGTCATCTCATCTCATTTACATCGATCGCTCCATTTGAGTGAGGTTGGAGGAAATTCATTCAATACTTTTTCAAAGTCAAGTCCCTTTTATTTTTTTTGCAGAAAAATGATGTCCTTTGTTGAAGGTAATATTCCATATATCTGACATAGTATATACTAGTACGTTGATTTGATGACAAAAAGTAGGAAAGGAGATATGAGGATCTATATACGCTATATAGGCTATAGCTCATGCATGTCTGACACTATCTACATAGTAATATCTTCCTCCTTTATTTTCTATTATTATTAAAAATAATTTAATTATTTATTTATCTAAACCAGCTGTTGCTGCTGCTGCTATCATGAGGCAGCAGATTGGGTGTAAGCATTAAAAATCAGCTGTGACTTTCAGCTGACCTAATGACTAATGCTGAGTTGAGTATGTTTCTTTCTTTGTAGGCGAACTTCAAGGCTCATCATTGCATATTGACATTCAAATCTCATGTAGGAGTACCTTTTTATGCAATACTATATATACATACAATAATTATGTACACTTCTTGCTTTCATAGCGAGCGCGTGATGCAATAATACCAGTTGCTCCATTCTATGTCAGGAATAATGCTTATCTGCTATACTTCTATCATCTTTTTCTTTAATATTATTTTTTATTTCAAATTCTCTATTATATTTTATTTTAAAATTTATATATTAAATTGTTTTTTTTATTTACTGGATCGTAAAGGGAAATGTGATTACTTAAAAAAAAAAATTTTATAGGAGATCGCATATAAGTATATTTATTTTATTTATTTTTATAATAAATAATTAATTTAATATATAAAAAATAATTAAAAAACTAACTTACATTAATAAAATTATACAAAATATACGAGGAAAAATAAATTAAAGTTTATAGTTTGAGTAGAGGTGGCAAAATATATATCGTGTTATATTATTTTAATAATTTTTTTTGCTTTTTGTTTGAAGAGTTGTTAAAATATTATAAGATTTTATTTATTTTTATACATCTATTTAACAGCAATAACTTTCTATTTGACACATTTAATTTTATATATACCACATCTATTCAACTGTATTCACTTTGTATTTTTTTTTTTAAATATATTTTGTTTGATTTTTTTAATTGTTTTTAGTTATTAAATTCACAATTAATTATATGTTATAAAAAAAATTGGCAATAGATGATTGCATCTCTGATATGACTTCGTACTGGACAAAAAAAATTATTTGGATAATCT
>JBBPBQ010020324.1:54056610-54104756 GCA_037974755.1 Cicer yamashitae
TTAAATGTATTTTTAATTAATTAATTTAATTTATTAAATTACTTATCAAGATATACTTGAAGCTTTATTTGTATTTTTATTATATTTAGATACTATATTAAACCTTGAAGGAATAACTTAGGAAAATAGTCAAATTATTGAAGGAGTTTTATGAAAAATTTATAGAATTGCTAATATTTCTTCCTCTAATAAATTATTAACTATTGACATTTATTTAAACAAAATTAGCGACAACATTTTACATTTTTACTCTTATTTGTTTCTGTGTATAAGTGTTATTTTTATGCGATAGAATAATTTTCGGATTGTGATTTGGGAACAGATAATTTTACTGTTTTTAAAAAAAAAATTGAAACTAATGATTAATAAATAAGTAAAATAAAAGTGCAAATAGAAGAGGAATGGTGTTAGATGCACTAAATGTCTGTTTAGAGGAAAAAATTTAAAGAGAGGAGAGGTAAAAAGAGAAAAATATAGAGAGAAATGTTTGATTTAAAGGAGAATAAAGAGAAAAGAGAACAAATTTTATAGTTATGTTTGGTTTAAAAAGAGGGAAGCAATTTTAAATGATTTTTTTAATTATATTAAACATCTCTTCTAATCTCCCTTTTAAATCCTCCAAGCTACAGGGAAAGTGAACTCAATTTAATTTCACTTCCCTCCTCTTTCTCTTAAAATTTTAACCAAACACAGATTTAATAATCTTTCTTCCCCTTTCGTGTAAATTCTTCCAACCAAACACACGGATAGATAAAGTAGACGAATGAAATGTGATTAGGTGTGGGGTGTAATAATTAATTAAATGAAATAAGGGAGGGACATGATGATTGGATCGCTTGTGTTGGGTTGGCCCCTCAATTAAATTTCCGCAGTGTGTGTTGTTTTTGAGTTTGTTGCATGTCGTGTTCTATATAGCCAACGACAACTGTATTTTGAATTTGGTTTCAAGTGTTCTATACCGTAATTGCTCATTCAATCTCTTAATTTGTTTATTAGGACAAAAAGATACTATCAAAATGACGGTTACAATAATATTTTTCATATAAATTTACCAGAACATGAATTCCGAGAAATTGCCGCGTTTTTGGGAGAACAGCATCAGCATAACTATATATGGGAGGGATGGACCATTTCATTCATTGTTGTAGACGTATCGATCATGGACCATATTTAATAGTTTGTATTCTATGGTATGGTATACATTAGGTATGTTTAATCTTTTTTTTTATTCATTAAATAAACATAAAATTCATTTAATGTATATTTTTAAATTAATTGTATATTGATTTTTTTCTTAAAAACTAAATTTTAGAATAAAAAATAAAATGTTTAAAGTATCAAATATTGAAGACTGATGGAATATATATTATAATGGGATATTAAGAACTGCTTCGGAAGGGTAGGAGGGTGTTTTTCTTTGTTGGTGGTGTGATACCAATTTCGAAGCATGAGAACACTCTAATGTTATGGTGATTTTTAGGATCACAAGTTGCCTTTTCCTTTTCATTTCTCAAAGCACGATTTACACTTAGAATGTTGTGGATCTTTAGAAAGATTTGAAATTATACATAGCAAGAGCAAGAGTATGCATAGAACCATCCCAATATGCATAATTTCTCTATTGTACCACCCTATTATTGACTCTAATAGCGATTATGTTTGACAATATCTATTTTTACAGGATCATATTTATATTGATGTCATTTATTATGTAATTTAAATTTATTTTATTTTGAATTAGTCTTTTTAAGGTATATTCTATTTGCACCGTTAGTTCAATTGAAAGTTTCTTATAATTAAAAACTAATAAATGTTGCGACAATATGTCTTTTATACTAATCATTCATAAAACATTAATCAAATCTTATAAATCGTATATACTTTTTGATTTTTTCTACAACGGTTTTAATAAATGTCTATTTGCATAATCACTGTTTTTAATTTTTTTCGTGTGTAAAGTAGTTTGACAATCAACTTGTTACGACGTTTCGATTAGATCTTAACGTTTTATGACAATAATTCGAGAAAATTTTCAAACATAAAGAACTGCATACATCATTTAATATATCTTAAAGGTTAACACTGCAAATCAAATGTAACTTAAAGGACCGCATCAGAAAAAAAAATTTAAAATAACCGAATCATAAAAAAAATAAACTTAAAGGACTAAATCTAAAAAAAAATAAACTTAATGAATTTAAACGAAAATTGAGCTAAACATAAATAGGGTATATTTTTGCCTTAATACTACTGTTTCAAATGTAAATTGACATCTTTGATTATTATTAATAGTCAATCTGATCATATATATTCAAGTTTGAAGTAAAATTGAGTGTTCTCTAAACTTTTGGTAATCATTTTCTTCTCTACAACTCATTCAATTTGACAAAGTGAGCACTCTGTCCTATAAGTATTTGCCTTACTCCATGCCCTTGCTCAAATAATAACCTTTGGGTTGTCAACAAACAAAGATTATGAACAGTTCGTGACAAACAATTACTTTTTAAAGTAAAAAATTCAAAATCTATACATAAATTGATAAGTTCCACAAAAAACATGACTGACAAGTATTAAATAAATTTCTGCTCTATTATAAGTTTAATTTTTATTTTAATTATGTTGGGTTTAAGGGTGAATGGTTCAGCCATACATCGACTATGAATATGAAAAATGTTGAATATATAAGGGTGATGACCTATATACCTAATATTTAAAAGTTTTAGGTTGAGATGTCGTGTCAAAATTTATTGTGAATAATGAAACATTAGACCGTTATTGCCCCTCCAGATTTCTCAATAAGTGGTATAAAAACCATAATTTGACTTGATCAGAGAGTCGAAGTGGTTTGGCTAGTTGCTATTCTTGCACTCCTTCAAACTACCTAACAAATTAAGCTGTATATTTATCCAAAATATGCTGTAAATAGATTTATTATAAGAACAATTTAACTTTTTACACTAATGCAGATATGTAACATCCCGCTCTTTTCGAGACATTAACTAACGAAGTTCTAAACGTAAAGATACATACTCGTTTTGTTATAAGATTATCTTAAAAACTCATTTACTTTAAAACCAATTAATAACTTTTTTAATTGTAATTTCAAAAATAATAAATCAGAGTATTGACAATTACTAAAAGTAAATTTAATGCGTAAAACAAAAGAAACTCCTATAGCCAAAACTCTTGGCGTTTTTCTACCCAAAAAAACTCTCCCAACAAGTCTCACACCAATACAAAAGTATCTCAGAGCTTCCAACTGCATGCTATTGTATTTCCTCGCATTTCTCCTACTAGGTTAGTCTACGACATTATTCGCTCAAGTAACACTATATGTGACCTCCTGTCAAATGTAAGAGTCATCTCCAAATGACAAACATATAGCAAATAAACGTGCATATATAGTTGTTATATCACAAATATAAATAAATCATATACTTCATTTAACAGTTAAAATCACAAAGCACCAAAGATACAAATAAACCAAAATGCACAAATCCTATTTGTTAGACTATATGTCAATGCATGATTCCGAAATATCACCACCCTGTAGAGCAAAGAGTCCCACCATTGGACAATGTCCCACCGTTGGACAAATGCTCTTCAGAGTTTCATGTTCAGTACCGCAACATTAAGTATTTTTTTGTATCACGTTGCCTTTTTAAGGAAATATCGTCACATACTCGCGACTAGGTTCATAACACTAATGCATGCATGAATGTCACCACCTTAGTTAGTAACTATAACAACAACTTTCAAAATAGCATAAGGTCAAACTATCACAACATAAAATTTAACCAAATAAAAATTGAGTTTGTAGCCAATAACTGCTTCTATTGATTAAAACACGATCTAGCTTTTATAACGACTTCTACTAGATGAAAATTAATTTTTGACATAGATAAACATTTTCTCTAATCAAAATAGGTTCCTTTATCAATATCATAAAAAAAAATCAATAACACTTCTAAGAAAATAAATTCATATCACAATTTTGCTTTTGAACTAAAAATGATTTCTTATACAATAATAATAATATCAAACACTGTTTTCAAAATTATCTATCGTCATAAAATCATTTAGAAAAAATCAATTTTTGATTAGTAGCAACAGTAACAATTTTACCATAAAAATCAATATTTTAATTTACAAACATAAATTTTGCATAAAAAAGTCATCATTTAAAAATCAAAGATTTTTTAAAATTGAATAAGAGATAAAGTAAAAATATTAATAGATTATACTAATAAGTCAAGTTCAAAGGTAGAAATGACAATGACATACTAAAATTTGAACGGAGTCGGAGAAAGTTTCTTCCACAACCATAGACCACCTGAACCGATTTTCGTTTTTTCTCTCATTGTGTCAAATAATGCATATTGACATATTGATTTTTGATTAATTTGAAAGCGTTAATATTCCATATATGTTGGAACATAGAGTTTGTTAATGTGTGAATTTAAAAATTGTTGAAGTCTCACATTGAAAAACTCTGAGTAGTTTTCAACTCTATAAATAAGTCTCACATTTGATAGAAAACATATATGGGTTTGCTTCCATCACTATATAATGAGTTTCAAATTCTTGTAAAAAGTACGCCAAAGTTGGAGTTGTTATGCCGCAGTCCCACTATGAACCGTGTACTTTAATCGCCATATTGAGGGGGTGCAGTAGAACTCCGATACATATTGAGGTGTAACAATATATGTATACAAATTGATGTATTCCATGACAATTAATTCATGTCATATTGATTTCAATGAATTAAGTTTGTATACTACAATTAATATTACAATCTGTGTTTCATATTTTTGGTAATATGATATATTTTAAATAACGTAACATATGATACCATAATGTAGAGTAATTAACATCAACAAAATCACAATAAAATCTTCTAAAAACTTAACTTTGAACTTTGGAAAATTTTTATTTTTGCAATTTAATTAATGACATATGAATAATTAATAATTAATAAATCTAGATGATTCTATATCATGAAATTGTATGCCACATCATTTAAAATGTCAAATTGTTATTTTTTAATTCAAAAATTTGAAGGAGAGATCAAAATTGTCAAATTTCTAAAATAAGCTTAATTGCAATTTTAGTCCTTCTATTTTTACTGATTCGCGAAATTGGTCCCCCTATTTTAAATGTCGACAGTTTTGATCCCTCTATCTGATTTTTTAATTAAAAAATGATGACGTGAGATGTTTTAAATAATGTGACATATGATAGGATGATTTAGAATGATATATACCTATGAAATTAGAATAAAACGTGGTAAAAACTTAGATTTCAACTTCATAAATTTTTCATTTTTTTTAATTTAATTAATGACATATGAATAATTAATGCATTTATATGGTTTTATATTATAGAATTGTATGTCACGTCATTAAAAATATGTCAAATCATTGTTTTTTAGTTCAAAAATATGAGAGAAAGACCAAAACTGTCGACTTTTAAAATAAATGGACCAATTCCGTAAATTGATAATAATAGAGAGACAAAATCTGTAATTAAGCCTTTAAAAATAAAAAAACAAATTTTATAAATTGATAAAAGTAGACATATCAAAATTATAATTAAACCTATTTATTTTGGGAGCATTTATGACAATTACTCGATGAATGTGGCAAGAGCTTATGCTTGTAGTCTCAAATTGTTGATTTCAAGTTCCTCGGAGAAAATGTCACGTTAATAAATAAATAAATTCTTCTTCTCTAGTTTTTATTTAAAAAAAAACGACAATTACTCTATGATGAACGTGGTGTAAGGAATGTCTTAAAGACGCGCACATATAAGTCTTATTTTTATAGAGTACTCTCTTCGAATTTAAATATATGTAAAAATGAGTTTAAATTAATGTGTACAGTCTAATATTTAGATTAAATACATTAACTATTTTGATATGTTTTTACTTATATTCTGTTGTCATTTTTATAAGATACAGTTTAATTAAAATTTGATCAATATAAATTCATATCACTGATTAATAATATAAACTTTTATAAACTAAATTTTATCGAAACTATCTTTTAAAGAATCGTCCGGAGTATGGAGTAGTATAGATTATATTCGGGAGAAAAAAAAATAGTGTATTGAATTGTGTTTTATTATTATGCTTGTAGGCGAGATGACATAATAATGGTTAAAAATGGCGACATCATCCTGTAATCAATGTAATGACCAAAGGAGGATTGCAAGAGAATAATATAAGATACTTTGAATGGAAATAATGCTTTTTGTTATTTTGTTTTATATATGTAAAAAAGAAGTAGTACTGTCTAAAATTATATCCTTAAAATCATATTGAACGAATCTTAAAAAAATATAAATTATATCTTATTTGAAAACTCGAATATATGTTACAAGTATAACAGGCTATAACATTAAAAAGGGTGTAACGATGTTGCCATTGGCAGCACATTGTAGTTTCTTATGGTGTCATGTCAGCTACCAAAACTTTGTTGGTCGCGACCACCACATTATTATTCAATTCAATTCAATTCAAATTCTGAGTCAGTGTTTTACGTTATTCCTTAATGGGAAGAATGGGTTCGGAAACTATCCAATATCCCACTGCCCGAAGAGACAACTCCGTCGTTGACAACTATCATGGCATTAACATTCCCGACCCTTTTAGATGGTACCCTCCACTTCATTTCATTTTATTTCTTCTTTTTTATTTATTTATATTATTAACACAAGCAAGCTTTTGTTATGTTTGATTAGGCTTGAAAATCCTGATGCTGAAGAAGTGAAGGAGTTCGTTCACAAACAGGTTTGCTTGACGGATTCTGTGATGAAGAGATGCGAGTTTAGAAGCAAACTTGGTGAGAAAATCAGAAAGGTGTTTGATCATCCTCGTTATAGCGCTCCTTTTAAGAGATGTCATCGTTACTTTTACTTCCACAATACTGGCCTTCAACCTCAGAATGTTCTTTATGTTCACCACAATAGTTTAGAAGGTGAAGCAGAGGTTTTACTTGATCCCAATGTCCTCGTTGAAGATGGCACTATTTCACTCAACACATTCTCTGTCAGCAAAGATTCTAACTTCTTGGCTTATGGACTCAGTTCCAGCGGTAGTGATTGGGTCACCATTAAGGTCATGAGTGTTCAGGACAAGCTTCTTCACCCTCATACTTTGTCATGGGTGAGTCACTACTCACTACTCATTACTACTATCTCATTCTCATTCTCATAGTAATTAACTCAACCATTATTCTGTGTTTGATTCAGGTAAAGTTTTCCTCTATTACTTGGACGCATGATACCAAAGGTTTCTTTTACAGTCGTTATCCGCCTCCAACTACCAAGTAAGGGACTTCAAATCTTTATTCATATTTATGGACAAAGAAATTCTTAATTGTTTAATTTGCAATGTAGGAGGGATGCTGGAACTGAGACTGATTCTAACCTGTACCACGAGCTCTATTATCATTTTCTCGGTACCGATCAATCACAAGATATTCTTTGCTGGAGAGATCCTCACAACCCTAAATATAGGTTTGATGCTACTGTCACTGATGATGGAAACTATGTTCTTCTCAATATTCAAGAGGGGTGTGATCCTGTTAATAAAATTTATTACTTTGACTTGTCCCAACTTTCTAATGGACTGCAAGGTTTCAGGAATCAAAATTCCTCCTTCCTCCCCTTTGTCAAGCTTATTGATAACTTTGATGCAAAATATCAAGCCATTGCAAATGATGACACCGTTTTTACATTTTTAACTAATAAAGATGCTCCAAAATATAAACTAGTCCGAGTAGATTTGAAAGAACCAAATACTTGGACTGATGTTATCCCAGAGTCGGAAAAAGATGTACTCGAGTCAGCATATGTTGTAAATGGTAACCAACTGATAGTGAATTACTTGAGTGATGTGAAATGTGTTCTTCAAGTAAGAGACTTAGAAACTGGTTCCCTGCAACATCAATTACCAATTGACATAGGCACGGTATATCAAATTTCTGCACAGCGTGAAGATAATGTGATTTTTATTGGCTTTACAAGCTTTTTGACTCCTGGCATCATATATCAATGCAACCTGGGAACACACATTCCTGATTTCAAGATATTTCGTGAGATTGTTGTCCCAGGGTTTGATCGCTCTGAGTTTTGTGTCAATCAGGTAAAAAAGATACTCACTCATACTCATATGTTATTGTATTTCAAAGTTTGCATTACAAATTAGGCCATTGCTGTCTCTTGGAATCTGTTTGTTTTATTGTTGTTGTGAACAATCATTAGATATAAAATAACACATTTCAGGTTTTTGTGCCTAGCAAAGATGGCACCAAGATCCCAATGTTCATTGTTGCAAAAAAGGATATTATATTGGATGGTTCACACCCTTGTCTGTTATATGGATATGGAGGTTTTAACGATAGTCTTACGCCATATTTCAGTGTGAGCCGTATTGTACTAGCAAAACATTTAGGTTCTGTTTTCTGCATAGCAAATATTCGAGGTGGTGGAGAATACGGAGAGGAATGGCATAAAGCAGGATCCCTTGCAAAAAAGCAAAATTGCTTTGATGACTTTATTTCTGCAGCTGAATACCTTGTATCTGCCGGTTATACACGACCCAAAAAGTTATGTATTGAAGGTGGAAGCAATGGTGGACTTCTTGTGGGGGCTTGCATAAATCAGGTATGATTCATTTGGGAGTTGCATTTGGTCTTTGTTTTTCCTATCTAGTCATTTGTATTGAGCTGGCTGTATTTACTATTTTGAACAGAGACCTGATCTTTTTGGTTGTGCACTGGCTCATGTTGGTGTTATGGACATGTTACGCTTCCACAAATTCACTATAGGTTTGTTTGTTTGATTTCACATGTTTTTCTTTGTATTTGTTATTTTATCATAGCTATACTGATTTGGTATATTGTTATCCAGGTCATGCTTGGACCTCAGAATTTGGCTGTTCTGACAAGGAGGAAGAATTTCATTGGCTGATCAAGTGAGTTTGATTAACCTATATATGATTATGAATATTATTTTGCTAATAAATGATGCATGTGTGTGATATGTTATGATGATAATACTATGTTATTTTAGGTACTCACCATTGCATAATGTCCGAAGAGCATGGGAAGAGCATCGGGATAAGTCAATTCAGTATCCATCAACAATGCTATTGACGGCTGATCACGATGATCGTGTTGTGCAGTTGCATTCATTGAAGCTATTGGCGGTTAGTTAGTTAGTTAGTCAGTCAGTATGCAAAACTAGCATTAAGAATCAAATATCACTATACATATATATTATGTCTAATGAAACTTGTATTCCAAATATTTACCTTACCAGACCATGCAGTATGTGCTTGTTAATAGCTTGGATAAAAGTCCTCAGACAAACCCAATAATTGCTCGAATTGAATGCAAGGCTGGACATGGAGCTGGGCGTCCAACACAGAAAACGGTAACAATTAACTTTGATTTTCGTATTGTTGTGTTACACTATTAGTACTAATAAAATTTGTTGACTGCAGATTGATGAAGCAGCCGACCGGTACGGTTTTATGGCTAAGATGTTAGAGGCTCATTGGATTGAGTAGAGAGCATAAGGGAATGAGAATAATGAGGTGCTATTTCATTTCTTCCTTTTCCACTCATCACAGTTGTTAACAAAGGAATAGGTGATGATGTCTTGCCATGGGGCAGTGGCCCAGAGGGATTGTTATTGTTCGATACAAAAGTCACCACTCTTCAATAACATTACATAGGTTTAAAACATATGAAATCGTACATGCTCCCTTGTATTATTAGAATGGAACAAGCTTCCTTCCCTGGAATATTCAATAATTCATGCTAATGCACTTTGCTAAATCATAAATATACATATACTTCCACTTTAACAATATTTTCATTTTATCAGTTAAATGTAATAAGCTCTTCTAAATTAAATTTTACAAGTGTGAGTATCCGTGCCATGTACAGAAAAGTTATGTGTGGCTAGTAATATTTTCTTCCATTTAAAAAAGATATTGTTTTGGACCATACAACCAGTTGAAATATATGAAGTGCCCTTCAAATTTCTTATTTATAGAATGTTGGTTGTGGTTACAAATTACAATGGTCTAGGAACAATGCAGTTACATGGTTTCCAGCAAGTGTAAGACACTCTCAGGCCTTATTGTTGATTAAGCAGAACCTGAATCTCAAACTTTCATCCAAGGTACAAAAACAAAATTGAAATATGTCACGAAAGAAATATAAAATCGATAATAAAAACATAAGAAATTAAGCTCAAAATATAAGAAATCAAGATAATTATCATACAGTACATTTTGTCAAATCTCTACCTTGCAGCTTGATCCCAAACATCTTTAATTTTAAAAAACTGTTAAAGCAAACAAATCAATAAGTTTGATCACATGTATTACCAAATGGTTCTTAATTAGTAAAACCAAAAAATTTGTTTACCTTTAAATTTTACATAACCTTATTATACATAGTTGGAGAAAGACCAATGAACTAAACAGTTCAAAATTCAAAATTATATTTTTATAATCATACTCTCATGATACTAGTACATAACACAAATTTGTGATTGTGATTTCCTTCAACAAAAGTCGGTGCACCACTTGCTCGAATCTAAATAGCTGGAGAGAATACAGAGTAGGGAATCGCACAAAATAATCAATATATATATATATCATGAGCAAAAAATTATTTGTAACTTTTTTAGGTCAATTTCTAAACAAAAATGCAATTTTTCTCCAAACGATTTTTGATAGAAAAGAATTTCGATTTGTTTTGAGATAAGTTTTTTGAAAAGAAAATTTTGAATTTTTTCCAAACAAAATTTTATAAAAGAAATCTCAATTTTTTGTATTTTCTTTTATTGAGAAAATATTTTCAAAATGAAAAATTCTGAAAAATATATTGATTGTAAATTTGGTTATGGATATAATTGTTAAGTGGTTTTGTAAAATTAAATCTCAATTATATGGATTAATTATAAAAATTAATTATGATAAATAGTTTTTATATGGATGTAGATGAGCAACCTTCATTTTAAAGGATTTGACTCTTTGAAATAAGTGATAAAGTGAATATGAGAGTACAATTACTCATGATTGATCATATACACAAAATAATTGTTACTTATTTGACGATTATTTGACGATCCATAATTTTTTATTTTCTAAAGTGGATTATATTGCTTGTCTTGCTTGAGACCATAGACATTCCCATAAATTTTATCTTGTACCCTTCAAATTATACTCTTACCTCCATAAATGCGATGAAATGACATATTTATCCTCGTATAAATATTAAAACTTGTCATTTTCTATCCTCATATCATTTTAGTTTTTCAGTACACAAATGAGTACCAATTTTTTCTATTTACACTCCAGAAAACTTGACTTTTTTTAAATTTTCCGTTACAGATGTATTTAACGAATAACTTATTTTTAAGATTTCTGGTACCGAAAAACTTATTTTGAAGTTTTTCAGAACTACTGAAAAACTTTTTTCAACATTTATGGAACACAACTCATTACCAAAATATTTTTTTTAAGTTTTCAGTAGTTACTGAAAAACTTGAAACCACATAAGTTTTCTTAAATTTTTTATAATTTCTATTTTTATAATTTTTTTTTTAACATTTTCAACTTTTTATACTAAAAAACTTTTTTAAAGATTTCCATTACTTTTTAACCTTGTGTACCGGAGATCTTTTTTAAATTCCAGTACAAACCTTCTATATACATTATCAACCTTTTATACCGAAATTTTTTTAAAAAAGTTTCTGTTTCCGATACACTTTAACCTTCTCTATCGGAATTTTTTTTTAAAGTTTCTGGTATAAACCTTCTGTACTGAAAAATCTTTAAAAAAGTTTTCCAGTTAAACTTTCTGTACTGGAAATCTTATAAAAAGTTTTCCGGTAGTTTTTAAAAATCTTACATATCGGAAAACTTAGATTGTTTGGTCTGAAAATCTTTAAATTGTAAAAAAAAAAGATTTTAAATTGGTAAAATAGTAAAAAATTATAATATGGGGTATAGGTATAATGGTTGAGTTACACGGTAAAATTTCCGACATTCCCACGGGCAATGAATTTAACTCTCTAAAGTGAAAAATTTAGTGAAGTGAGTGAATAAATAATTAATATTATAATCACTCATGATTGATGATATATAAACAATAATAACTACTCATTTGATAATCCCCTTAAAAGTTCCAACGGTCATTATTGAGAAATACAATTAATTTTAGCAGTGTTACTTGTAAAGTATATCTATACTACAAAAGATATTTCTAAATAAATTCAAGAATATCATATCCTTTCAAATATATAAATTAATGTTCTAACTAACAACTGTGGCAAAATCAATTCTATATCTAAATCTAAAACAACAAGAACTAAGATTTAAAATGTGGGGTAATCAGATACCCTTCTCAAGTAAGGAAACATTCCATTTTGATGTCCGTCACATCAAGTTGCAAAATTTCAGCTCTACAACCCAACATAGACCCAATGCTGCAAAACCAAAAGTAATAAATAAATAATGCATTTGCCAATATGATAATATATAGTTGAGGCAATAGCTTTTATAGATATTTAAGGCAAATATATGAATGGAAGGAATAAATCTTTTATCAATTCCCAGAAGCCTTTGGTGTTATTGGTCATACCTAGGATGTGTGCGTCCAAGATCCCCGTGAACGAATTCCTTAATGTAGGTCCCAGCCTGCACAATCATATTAGAGTTTTACAAATTAGTGAGTACAGATTTCGCTGTCCATAACAACCAATAATTATTGGTGGGGTGGAAAATGGGGGAAATGAACCCGTGCCAGGTCCTCTAGCTCCAACCACTATGACCTCTAGTCTATACAAAACGGTAGTCAGTTACCCCTATGCGATAGTAATTCTTTTTGCCCAAATAAAGTACTTAGAGTACAAACCAGCTTGAGATATGATTTCTACCAAATTGTCAATATTCATTGCCAATCAAATGTAGAGGCCTGTGGTTGGAGCTACCACGAGATAGTAGTGTTAAATTCATTTGTGTCTAGCTCTAATTTAAAAATTAATTCAGTCATTGAGAATTTTCATTTGCATAAGAGGGAATATAAAACAATACCTGCGTACATAGATGCAAAAGAAAATATTGGGAACTTTCAGCAATTGTCTCTATTTTCATCCTAAAGATTTGAGAAAAAAAAGGGACGGCAAAATTTCAGTTACTAGTATGCAAGACGTCTTGATAGTGAGCTTGGCATAAGAACTATCAATAAATAGTCATACCAATGAATAATCTTTTCACGCTCTAAAGGACTACGACGGTGTAGCACCCTTACTGGAGTCCTTTGCAAAACTTTCTGCACAACCCAGGAGAAAAATATGTGGTTTTCAGAGTTACAAATTAACACAGAAACCTCTGCTAATATGCAGAAATCCCACTAGAGATTATCCCAATGTTTACCAGCATGGACCAAGGTAAAAAAACCTTGGTCAAGCTACAGCAAGACTTCAAAGGAGTCAATACCATTAAATCAAATATCAGAGTTCAATTTCCCATTTTCAGTCTTTACATTTTTGCAAAACAACGGATTTCAGTCTAATGTTTGAAGTTGTTACATGGGTCCTTTTATTTCCAATAGTTTTTTGGGATAAATACAAATTTGATACCAACTTATGTGATTGATTGCACAACATTAATCAAATTGATTAGTAACATCAACGAGACAAACTTTTATTGTTCATCAATATTTTTTCGTTAGACTAAGTAGAATTTAGGATACCCTATATCACCAGTGGTGGCCCTGAGCATGTGCAGGGTGGGCAACCGCACAGGGCCCCAGATTTTCAAGGACACAAAAAAAAATTAATAGTATAAAAAAAGGTTTGGATTGATCGATTTTTTTAGCAATGTTCATATTGATAGATACATTGTATAACTACTTTTGCAATAATTCTATTGTAGTTTTTTTTTTATTTGAACTTTTCAATATTCACTTATGATATTTATTTATATATATGATTAATAAAAAAGTTAAAGAACTTGTATGAAAAAAATAGGGCACCAAGTTCAAACTTCGCACAGGACACCCAAATTCTCAGGCACGGCCCTACCTATCATCTTCCCTGGTGATATTTCTTTTTTATTCCAAAAAAATCATAGCAGTAAAATATATCAGACAATATGTAATGGCGTCGGAAATAGATTCGATGAGCAAGCATGTGAATATATGATGTGGATAGATCACAGACTTAAACGAGTAAAAATTACAATCAGGATGTGTAATCATATAACACGACCCAGTTTTTAGCATTACTTGGTCTATATCAATCATGCAGGGACCGAAATAACCCAAGTTCTGCCAGTTTGTGTAATTTTTCTTTCGAAATACAAGTTTGTTAATTGTTACCATCTAAACAAGTAATATACAACAACAAAAAACTCACCAAATCCTTGAGTGAAGACACATGTTGAAAATCTTCATCCTTCAAAGGACGAGAAATCCACACTAAAGCAGCATATTGCTTCTATATAATTTGAAGGTTATAATAGTAAGGATGAATCCGATAAAACAACGAATGAATCAAAACTGCAAACCATTGACTATAAAATAGAAGTATACAATTAAGAAGAAAAATGCAAAACCTGCTTCTCTGCTTCGCCTTCACGCATAAGGTCCCAGCCATGACTACCAACGAGTTTCAGATTTTTCACTCTAACCTACATGACCATATGGTATTATGCATTTACTCGCCATGAAATAAATAACGGGCATACAAATGTTACCAATCCAGCTACAACATTACCAATTTATTCTCCATGGTATTTATCTTTTTCTCTATATCTTTTACAGAGAGTTCAGATGGGACCTGTCGTGCATTTTGCACCTCAACAAGAAATGGCCTGCCTGGGCCCAGCATTCGGACCTAGAAGAATAATCCCATATCTGATAAGTTTATCCACCAACAAACTTAAAAAACACATTAAACCGTGAACTTTAAGTACATCAATATCTTCTCTTCCAGCAGCATGAAACTTAAAACTATCAGCTTGGCATGCTTGGAGGATCTTTCCACCAATAATTTCCTACAACGTTAGTATACATTAATGTCACCTTCTGCAATCAACCATAAAAGGAAGTATTTTGTGACAACAGAAATTTGCAAAGAGAAGACAGTACCTCAACTGATGCTTCCCCCATTCTTTCATCATCAATGATCCAGCGTGTTTGACTCACATTCCGTGAATACTGTGTGAAAGTATCAGTATAAATTTAAAGTTGCACAAGCTAAGTTCAATCTTCGCCAATCATTACTTGGCAAGTCATAGAAATATGCTCATAACCAGAAAAATTATGGAATTTATAATCCATATATGAAAGTTTGCTTTCTGTGACAATTGGTAGATTACAATTTACCATTTATTTCAGTAATATAATTCAAAGTAAAGAAACCAAACTTGCAGATCACATTAAGTACAACAACGAAAAAACTCCAAGTAGTTTGTAATTGTATGTACAAGATGCATATATCATGACATGTCAACACATTAGAACATGTAAGCTTATTGGTGCTGCTTTAAAAGGAGGACTGGTTTAAGTTTTTTTTCCCTTCAAGTACCTGCTATCAAAATAGACAGGTATGGCACAAACAGGGCGAAAGGAAGGGCGGGAGAGAAATAGCAAATAGATCAGCATCAGTGATAGCCCGGCCTTGAGAAAAAGAGGTAGAAAGGGGATAGGAAAAAGTGTGTGTGAGAAAGAGAGATCAAAGTCACAGAAGGAAGATGGCAACAGCCATTTGAGCACTTACAAGCCCATAAAGACCAGAACAGATCGCAGATGTTGATCTTTGATGGAGTTGTTTCTTAATATAGCCAATGCTATCATTGTAAACTTTCCAACTTAATCTTAAAAATGTAAAAATATATGGCCACACAATAGAAAGTTGATATAGTTAAGAGATGAAATATTTAGTTCAATTAGGAAAAGAGGGGAATAACAAATCCATTACCTTCAGGTATCTTCCACCAAAATAGAAAGGTGTTCTGTAGCATGAGTAAGTAAAATGGCAAGGTTCATTTGGCTAAAGAGCAAGAAAAATAAGTTAGTAATAGAATCATATATAATCTTAATAATAATAGACAATGAACAATTAGAGTCAGTGCCAGTGGCTCAGAACTTCTGATTTTACTATGAACGCAAAACAAACATCATTACACAACAGAAAGCATTCTGACGAAAATCAAACCATCGTGTAAAACAAGTACTTTAAATTTGCAAGACATGAATTTGGAAACAAAGGAGGATAACCAAGAATTACCATTTCCAGCAAGAATTTACAGCAATCAGAGGATTCATTTTCTAGTGAACTGCTGGAAGGCTTTTGTCCATCTAAATTGCATTCACCTATTAAAACGTCCAAATGATCAATTCAAGGAAATATGAAATCATCGGCAGCGCGCCAGCGCCTAAACCATTTTCAGACCTACAGATAATCTTAGCGTATGATGGAGTAGCATAATGCCATAATATTTAAGAGGAGACAAAATTGGGCATATGACACTGTCGGCTGGCAAAAAACATCTACAGACTCAAAGGCCAGGCCTATATATAATAACTCATAAGGGGAAATGAAACGAGCTAGGATATGGTTACATATTAAGTAGAAGCTATTAACTCTTAAGGGGCAGGAATTATGAAGCGCAATGGAAGGAAAAATCTACAATGGACACTCTTTTTAACAGTCATTTAATACAACTATTGGTTTGAAACAATTATACACAAAGTATAAAACTGAGAAAACATCACAGCTGAAATTGAAGTGCCAAAATGCAAAGTTAATCAGATGAATAGAGTTTTTCGCATAAAAAGCAGAAAAGTAAATGTAAAACATAGCACAACGATAAAACTAGACATGCCTGTTTTTCTTCTCTTACAACTCTCAGCATTATCTGAACATTTATCGGCATCTTTTGATGCAGTGTATGTCAACCGAATGCGTAAAGAACCCATAGTTGATTTACATTCCTGAAAAACTTGATTGCTGTAAGGGTTATTTGAAAACAAATGGAGTGAAAGATAACAGGTTGACTAATGGGAAGAAAGGGTACATTTAAGATAAAGTAATGATTATTAAATAGTTTCCTTGCCAATAACTTGAGAGATAAAAGAAAATGCATAAAACCTAAGCTTTGGTTTACAATTTATGAGAAATTGACTGACCAGGAGATTTTGAAGAGGATGTTGTAGAGAAAATTTCAAGGCATCCTTTGTAGAGATGCATCTCTCTTGGAACCAAGGTTGAGATCCATATTTAATTTTCATGTACGAACTACAAGAATTTGCACAAAAGAAGATGTTGGTAAGAGGATAATTTAAGAGAGTAACAAAGAATGAAAATGAAGGTGGAGGGTTGAATTAAGAAGAGAAAGAAATGGGAAAGAGGAAATGAAGAAGAAATAAAAATAGTTACCGAAGAGAGTTATCGTTATGAAGGATAATAGGTGGGATGGAAACTTCTAGGGAAAACGTATGAGAGTGATAGCCGTCACGTTTGACCATGTCAGAAATGAGAAGAGGGAGATCGTCGTTATTGAGAATCGTTCCATTGTGGTCACGAAATGTGAACTGCAGGATCCCTAAGCAAAGGGTGCAGAGTTGTTGTTTATTATTATTATTATCTTCTGTTGGTGGTAATTGTTCAACAGCGGAAGCAAAGACGGATGGTGATAGAGAGGGAGAAGCATAGACGCGGCCTTCGATTCCAAACACGCGAAATATGCACCGCACACATATCTGTTTTTCCTCCAAAATCACACCAATAAGCAATACGCAATAAAATTAAATAAATGAATTTAAGTAACTATTACTATTACGAACTAACCCCGAGGGACACCAAGTGGTTGACGGCGTCGGAGGGAAGAGCCTGAACTACTTCTTCTAACGTCTTCTCGTTCTCGCTTGTGACGTTCCCCAACTCCGATTCCTTCGCCTCCTCCATTCTACTCAACATGAAAATAGTGAGTGTCGCGCCGGTCGTGGCCGGAGGTGGTAGTGTTAATTCTTATTTTAGGGTTTTTAGGGTTTTGTTAAATTTGATTTTAGTTTCGAATTGAAACTAAGTTATTTAAGTTATGGTTCAAAGTTTGAGTTTCGTTACAATTCAATTTTACTTTTTAAAATTCAGTTCAAATAGTAAACTGATTTTAAGATATAGTTTAGTTATCAATTTTATGAACGGGATCCAATCAACAAGTTTTAGTTTGGTTCACTTATCTAAATCAATTTAGTTTTTTTTGGTTTTTCTGTCCACCTCTATTAAATAATGTTCGAAATGATGTTGAAACATAAAGATAGTCTCACGTAGAAGGATATCAATGTTTATAAGGTGAAAGTATAATCAAAGTAGTAATTTTGTGAAAGGGGATAACGTACTCAAACCAACCACCACACGTGCCGCCTCTCGGCTCAACTTGGTTGGTTCTTGGCTTTGGCTTGGGGGTTAAGTGGTGTAGGCTCAATCCATGAAATTCAAAAGATATATGAGATCGTCTTTGAAGGTATGACTTTATCAATGAAAGTATGACTATAGTGTCGCTTTAATATTTTGCATGCTAGATTTTGTTACGTGAACAAACACATAATTTCAAACTTAAGTAACTTAGATTTAATTTCAAAGTTCTACTTAAATTATTTTTAAAAATGTGAATTTTATAGTGAGACTAAAATAACAAAAAGTTCACACAAATTAGCAGTTACAAAATATGAGCTTTTAGATTTAATACACTATGATATATGTGAACCTGATGATGCTTTAACAAGAAATGGAAAACATTATTTTATTATTTTTTATTGATAATTATTCTAATTATATTTTTGTATATCTAATGAAAAATAAAAGTGAAGCTCTTGATATATTTAGGATCTTTGTAACTTAAATTGAAAATCAATTTAGTAAAAAGATTAAGAGGTTTCACAATGATAGATGAACCAAATATATTCTAGTTTGTTTAATGATTTTTATAAACTGCACTGAATTATACATGAAACAACTTCATCATATCCGCTTGAAATGAATGGTAAAGTTGAATGAAAGAATAGAACTCTTACTAAACTAGTTGTTGCTATCATACTTCACTTTGGTGCTGCATCTCATTAATGGTTTGCTATGTTTTGAATAGAGTTCATAAATCTAAAAACAAAACATCTACTTACGAGATTTTGAAGAAAATATAACCAAACTTGTCTTCTTTTCGAACTTGGGGTTGTTTGACTTATGTTAGAATCCCCGATCCCAAACGAGTTAAACTCGCTAGTTGAGTCTATGACTGTGTATTCATTGGGTATGCAGTAAACAACAAAGTGTATAAGTTTTATGATCTACACGCTAAAGTAATCATATAATCAAATGATGTTAACTTTTATGAAAATAGATTCCCTTTCAAATTGAGAAATAATGGGGCACCGAAACAAGTCAAACTCCCCTAATCAGGAGCACTAAAAGCAATGAATAAGGCGAAACATAATCTCAAAGAAGTAAGAGAGCAAGAGTTGCTAAACACTATGGACTTGATTATACGACATATATTTTAGAACATGATCCTACAAATCTTCAGATCTATGCAAGAGGCTATAAATGATGAGATGGATTCTCTAGAGTCTAACATGATCTGACATCTAGTATAATTTCCTCCTAGTTGCTAACCGATATGTTGTAAATGAATTTTGAAAAAAGAAAAAAAAAAACTAAAACCTGATGGAACTGATGATAAATATAAGGCTCGTCTTGTAGCCAAATGTTTTCAACAAAGAGAAAATATAGATTTCTTCGACACTTTTTCACCGGTCATGAGAATTACATCAATTAGGATATTCATGTCACTTGTTGCTACTCATAACTTGGTGGCACACCAAATGGATGTCAAAACTGCTTTTTTTAAATGGTGACTTGGAAAATAAAATCTATATGGAACAACCTAAAGGTTTTGTGACTCATGGACAAGAAAACAAAGTATGTAAGTTAGATAAATCTTTGTATGGTCTTAAACAAGCTCTTAAGTAATGACATGAAAAGTTTGATAGCTTGATTATATCAAATGAGTTTAAAGTGAATGAAAGTGACAAATGTAGTTAATACAAATCTGAAAATGACATTTACACTATCATGTGTCTCCATGTATTCATATTTGACTCAAACATTCATGCTATAAATATTGTGAAATCATTGTTGCGTAACAACTTTGATATGAAAGACCTCAAAGACGCAAGTGTAATCCTTGGAATCAAGATTACTAGGCCATGAAAGGAAATTTCTTTGGATTAGTTTCAGTGTGTTGAAAAGATCTTAAAGAAATACAAATACTTTAAACGTAAACCTGCTTGCATATCATATGATCCAAGTGTGAAACTTTTCAAAAACATTGGTAAAGGTGTTAAACAAACTAAATATGTAAGTATCATTGGCAGCCTCACGTATGCCACTAACTATACTAGACTCGATATTGCCTACGTTGTGGGACTATTGTGCAAGTTTACCAGTAAACCTAGTATGTAGCATTGACCCGCTATCAAGATAGTCATGAGATACCTTAAATAGATCATGAGTCTCATATTACATTCTCAAAGATTTCATGCAGTCCTTGAGTGATATAGTAATGTTGATTGGAACACTTTACTAGATGACTCCAAAGCAACCAGTGGCTATATATTTAACATAACTATTAGAGCTGTATCTTGGAAATCGAAGAAACACACGATATTGACTCAATTCTGTATGGAGTCTCAAATGATAGCACTAGCAATCGCTAGTGAATAAGCGAATTGGTTGAGATGCTTGCTAGTTGAGATCCCTTTATGGGAAAACTAATGCCAGATGTGTTGATCAACTGGGTAGTACCGCGACTATTACAAAAACTGAGAACCCTTATTACAACAATAAGAGATGACTATACATCATAAACATATCACAATTATAGAGTTACTTTCTAAAGGAGTTGTTGGAGTGGATCATATATGTGCTGATGAAAATTTAGCAGATCCTTTGACCAAAACACATCCAAAAGGATGAGACTATTGCCTATAGATCAATGAGTCACTTATGATGGTAACCTGACCTAAAAGACTGAAGATCCCAAGAATTAGGTTCAATGGGTAATAACAAGTCATGAAGTGATATGAGATGAACATGCTATTATAAATAAGAGAAACATGATTTGTGAGGCGATGAAAGGTAATAGAAACTCTTAATGAGATATATACTCTATGTGGAGTGGAGTACCTAGCTACAAGAGTACTCTGAATAGACTCATTTATGTGAATGTGAAAGTGAGGTCGCTTTATATGGAATTTCAAGGTAGAATTCCTAGAGCGTTCACTATATTGGGATAGACGTGCAAGGCCATTAATTGACAGACTTTTGAAATACATCATGTGAAGAAGTTGTACGTGAGTTTGATGTCAGAGATATAGTTCAAGACTATGAGTCACTCTTGTTGAATCTAAATCTTACTAGCTCTAAGATATTTCTGAATCTATTCTCTCTTTTCTACTTCCTCCCAAATTTTCTTTGTGTCTCTTTACCAAGATGTTTTGTCCCTTCAGAATTTCGGGTGGCCATATTACCATAGTTTCAACTGAACTGTTTTATTCTAGGAATATCTTGGTTGATAATTTACCTTTCACAATTTTTGACTGTGCCGCGAAACATATTAAAGAAAACGGTCTAATCTGCTACTCAACCAAATAATATCTTCGGTGGTTGAAAATTATTTTATAAAACTGTTTTGGAAAATTTAAAAACAACAGTTGATGTCAGAGATATAGTTCAAGACTATGAGTCACTCTTGTTGAATCTAAATCTTACTAGCTCTAAGATATTTCTGAATCTATTCTCTCTTTTCTACTTCCTCCCAAATTTTCTTTGTGTCTCTTTACCAAGATGTTTTGTCCCTTCAGAATTTCGGGTGGCCATATTACCATAGTTTCAACTGAACTGTTTTATTCTAGGAATATCTTGGTTGATAATTTACCTTTCACAATTTTTGACTATGCCGCGAAACATATTAAAGAAAACGGTGTAATCTGCTACTCAACCGAATAATATCTTCGGTGGTTGAAAATTATTTTATAAAACTGTTTTGGAAAATTTAAAAACAACGGTTAAATATAAGTTTTTTGATGATGTTCTTTTCATAAGAAAATAAATGTCTACTTTTATATTGGTGACAAAGATGCGTCAAACCTCAAACAAAAACACAAACAAAAGTTCAAAGCTTTTAAAAAAAGGAGACACAACTCCTGTGCTCAACAAGACCAGACTTAACAAGAGAATATGCTACTTGATTGAATTCATAGCGTGCACACGAGAGATCTTGTAGTGAGCAAGTTGGGTGAGCGACACATCAATGCAGAAAATTAAACTATAGCAAAAATGACTAGAAAAACATTTATTAAAAAATCAGGAAAACGCAACCAGAGTCAAACTATATATCAAAACTCATAAAACTAGAAATGTTTACTAGAAATGCCTAATAAATGTCTACTAAATATGAGTAGGAAAAATTATGTAGAGGTTAGGAACATTTGATTGAAATAGAAAGGCCCTACTAACATTAAGAATATGTAGGTGACGTCTTTCCACTCTCCCATTTTGTTGTGGAGTTTCCTGGTCTAATGAACAATGCCTTAGAAGCATAAAACTGGGTCAAGAAAAACTCAAGTCCCTTATCATAAAGCTCTTAATATGAGAACGAACCTCAAACATAGACTTCATCATGATGGTCCAAATGAAACGATGCAATCATCCAGGATAGTTCAAATGGGCGTTTTTGCTTTCTCCACAGAAATGAAAGATAGCAAAGGTATTAACAATAAATGGTAAATGGAACGCAAACTTTGCTCTGCCAAGGCCAGAGTTCTCATTAACTTTACTCTGTAGTAATTATAGTAAACTTTTGGAAATTACAAATGGAATAGAATTATATTGTTTATGGGAAAGAATGTGACCTCAAGCTGGGGTCATTTATAGTTCAAATAATACATTTCCATCATAAATTATAGTGAAAGCACGAAACAATAAAACAAAATAAAAGCAAATAAGATAGCTGCTTTTGATGATATTCTAAAGGCTAATTGGGATTCTTCCTTCTTCAAAGGGGTCGAGTATGTCTTCCAGTTGCCCTACCACAAAGTAATGCATTCTTAGGAATTGGGTATTCATCTCTGAGTGAGGTTGATGTTGTGTATACACGCATATAAAATTGTTGGCCAAGGTATTGTCGTGCCCAAAATTCAGACCTTAAGTTCCACATTCCCACATTGTCTAGCGCAATATATATAGCAGTCCATGACTTGGGGTATACCTGCACCACGGCCCAGTAATGAATATTAGTTAGTATATAGAATCAAACCTTGTTTCATAATTAATGAAGATAGGGCATGTAATCCTTACCTGAGTGGTGCAGCGCGAAACTGCATCTCGAAGATTGTACTGGTTCCTGCTAGCAGGGCTCCATTGTCCTCCATCCATACTACATTGATTATAATATTAGTAACTAGAAAGAGTGGTTGGTATGTTAATTAATTAAGCATTGAAAATGATAGTTACCCAACGACAAAGAAAGAGTAACCATCAAGATGATAGCTCTGAAGTATGTCTTCGTCGTTTTGGAAGACAATCTCTACAAAAGTTCTGTAGTCAGTTTGCAAAACAGAGGTGTCAAGGTAAATGCCACCGCCAGTGGGTCTATCAGGTATGCTTCCAGGACGGTAAACACCAGAGATCTTGAAGAAATCAGCAAGCTTAAGAGGAGTGTCAGGGGAAATATAAGACACACTATTAATTGCATATCTTTGTTTACCATTCACTTGACCAGCTGAACTTGAAAGTATGATGGTTCTTGTTGTGTTTATCATACCGTAGTGGTAAGATCCTTGTGGGTTTGGCCTTGGTCCACTTGCCGTTAAGTTAGTTCTAATGGAACGGGCCTGGTTCAAGGACCAGTCAATTTGGATAGTGGGTCCACCAGGGGGTGGGCCTGATACTGGGCCTGCAGAATTGCTATAGCGAAGGATTCCAGTGGTGGTGAGTACAGGATTTGTAAATCGAGAGGAAACAACAATGTAATAGTCTTGAGCAGGTTGATCAGCGGTAAATAGAACTGAATATGATTGACCCACGTGTACATCAAGGGATGAGTAAGTGGTTTGAAGTGTGTGTGTTCCTTCCACTTCTACCAATTTTAACTTGTGGTTCTGTATGCGAAAGTTTAGTGAATTTTCCAGCCCAACATTTGATATTCTAAGCCTATAAGTCTTTCCTTGCTCCACATTCAAAGATGCTCCGCCAGATCCACGACCATTGATCAGGATTCCATCAGCGAAAGGCAACTTCTTACCGTTATCAAGTTGGGCCTTCAAATCCTGTAAATTCAGAGTCCTAATTAAATACGTCACTACTTACTCGAATCTTAGTAAAAAAAAGAATAATTAATTTTGTAAATAAAAAAGAAAAGGAAATATTATTCGTTTCCGATCGGGATCTCCTTTGTAATTTAGTACTGTAAAGTTAGTTGGGATTTGTTACACACACCCAGCTGTCACACAAATATAGTATGTATACTTGACTTTGGTGAATATGAAGTGAATGTTAATATTGATAGATAGATCCGAAAAAGTAATAAGAATAATTACCGTGTGGTTGGATTTGTACCAATCTCCAATGAGGAGAGTGTAGTCACCAGCGGGATCATCGAAGGGAACTGGAATTCTTGGCCTACTTAGTATCCTAATTCCTCCAAAACCACCAGCAGCTTTGTGGAATTCAAGAGATGGGAAATAGTAGAAGCTCCCAATTTGATCTTTAACTTGAAGTATGTATGTAAAGTTCTTTCCCGGAGGAATCGGGCATGTTGTTCCAAATACCCCATCTTCGTAAGAGTTCCTTCTCTGCTGAACTCCATTCCTGTGTAAGTTTAATTTACCAAAACTCAATGCTTATTTCATTGCTAGCTTAGCGGAACACAGCAAAGCAATTCATATTATTTATTACTAAGTGTAGAAAGCCAAACTAACTTTTGGAATGACTTGACGCAGTATACATGTTTGCCCTTTGGGTTTGGTGTTAATGAAGTCAAAAAAATTGAAAATGATATTTAAATATATAAGAGTAAGACAAGTGAGGATGGTGGTAGATCTGGGAATGCACTATACTTTCTTCACAAACAAACATCTCAAAAGAGGATTGATTACCAGGAGATGAGAAAGGGGACGTCCAAACTGTTGAAGACGTTAATAATGAGATTGTCGTTTGTAACAGAATGAATGTCTGGACCTGGGAATTGCCCGTTGATAAGTATTCCCTGCATTCATTCAGAATTCAGATCTAGTAATTAATTATATATATATATATATATATATATATATATATATATATATATATATTAAGGAACGATGAAGTTGATCCAAAAAAGCTACCTGTTGGCGAATACCAAGTGGATAAATGTCTCCGTAGGTAATGTTCCAGTCGAAGAATCTGTATGGATCTTCAGCAACAACAACAATAGTAGTAGTAAAAAGATAAAGAGTACTAACAACTAATAACACCAAATTCACTCCCATTTTACTTACTTACTAACTTGAACGAGCTAGCTAGGTCACTACTGACTACTACTTAGAGAGACTATTAATAACAACCACATGCCCACGATTGTCCGGACGGACACATTTAACAAATAATGCCAACTTTTTTTCTTTTCTAGACAACTCATTTTTTATTGTCAAAATAAAATACCCAATTTATTAATTTTGTTCTAATAAATCATAAATCACTAATCATTAAAATTTCATTCATTTAGTCAAAATAAAATACCCAATTTATGAGGAGAAAATTTAATAAATACCTAAAATATCATGCACTAAATCCATAAATAAATTCAGTCAAAGAAGTAGTAAATATATTTTGTTTCCTTTGTGGCTTAGTTGCAGCATCACTTTTCTAAAATATAAAATTAAAATAAAACCAAATTTAAGACATTAATTTTTTGCGTAGAAAATATTCTATACTTCTCTTTTTTTTTTTGACACTATACTTTCAATCATATAAGATTCTGTTTAACTTAGATTAAGTCAAATAATTTTTTTGAAGGTCAAAAAGTCAAATAAATCTGTTTAAGAAGACACTTATTTTTCCATCCACAGTATTCAAACAAGAAAGTTAGTTTAATAAAAATCACGCTCCTAGTAAATTTGACCAATATGAGTAGTTAATTAAATATATAAACAATTGTTTTATGATACTTAAATGTAACTTAAATAGTAAAATAAAAAATGAGGATATTTAATATCAATTATTCATAAATATTTTTTTTTATAAAATACTTATATTTATAGGCAATATTTTTTATTTGAAATAGAACTTATATTTAGAGAAAAAAGATGGTGTATTTATGCTCAAATAAAAAATATTAAATATCAAATAAATATGTTAAAGAGGATGAAAATTTCGCTTAAATCTTTTGTCTGCATATGATAAAATGAGTAGTGATAAGTCTTTTTTTGTTCTAATAAATATATTTATATACACACGTTGGTGCGGCATAAGGATAGTACTAAACTACTTATACATGCACCCATACTTGCCAAATTTTACAGGTAATTGATGACTTGATATAATTAAGGATGGAGACATGGAGTGTGGTAGTAGATTTTTGTTTAATTTTAATCATCTGATTTTTAAAAGAATAAAATCTTAATAATTTAAAATTTGATTAAAAGGTAAATAAAGACGTCTAACAATTGTTCAAGCTAGATAAAGCCATATTAGATTAGAAAAAAGGAATCTTGACCTCAAAATGTATAAAATGATTTTATAAATTAAATATATATTACTTTCTTTAATACCGTGATGAAAGTAATTTAATTTATGCACAAAGCATTCAATCATTTTAATTTTTAAATCTATTTTGTTTTTTTATTTTTAAAATTACTTTGACACATTTTAACATATTATTTAATAATTAAAATAAATATGACTTAAGATAAAAAATAAATAAATAAATATGACTAATGTTCCATTACTTTAATTTATTTATCCAAAATAAAATTTTTAAGTTTATTAAATTGCTAGCTATTATTTTTCTTCATTAAGTTCAGTAATAGCATGCTATTAAAATATTCTTTAAAATAATTTTTTATATTTGATAAAGAAAGATATGCAAAATAAAAGGTAAAAATGACTTTCACATAAAAAAAATGCTCAGAAATTAGTTATTTAACAAAGCTATGATGCAGTAAAACTTGAGTAATTGTAAAAATAATTTTAAAGATATGCATCACCTTACTTTTGGGTATTTTGACATATAGATTGCATTAACATAGAAAAGGGGGTGGCTTCTCAAACTCAATAGCGTAAAACAGATTTATACTTACTTATCTTCAGTGCAAAAGAAAATGAAATAGGTGTCGGTGGTGGGTCATTAATTGAGCTGAGCTGAGCATTTGCATCGTGCGTGTTTTTGTCTCCCACATCACATGGATTGGTTTTACGAATGTGTATGGGTGGGTGCTGCTGCTTTTGTTTGTAGTGTATTGACTCCAAAGGTAGGGCATAGTCTCACATGTGATGAATTTATACGCCAACGATTTTCAATCATTTTCTTATTTTGTACCACCTCATTATGCAGATGTGCCACAATGAAGCATCAATGTACTTAGGACGAGTTGGACAATATTCATGTATACTACCATTTTTCTGTCTATTTCTATTTAATTAATTATGTTTTTTTTAATACCCGGTATCAATGCAATTTATTATTTATAGGTTAAATGCTTAGAAAAAAAATTAAAAAAATCGTGGTTGGGAAGGTTATAGTAGCAAAAGTCATTGGATATTTTATTTTATTTTATACAATGAAAAAATCCATTTTGTTGCTTATAGACATTGAAGGATAAAAGAATAACAGATAGAAAAAAAAAACAATTAGTTATTCATCAAAGTCTCATGTATCCGATGACCATAATTAAATGAAGATTTATTGCTCAAAAAAGAAGGATAAAAATTCGTTTATTTACATCAAACTTCTGCGAAATTAAGGGTAGGAATAGGTCAGGCCAACCGACAATGACCTACGGTCTAACCTACGAAAAATCAGGTTTTTCTTGTAAACAGACAAGATTAAGATTTCTAAAAGAACTTATTTAGTTAAAAAAGTCAGACTACATATCACATAATAAGCATTTTAGATAAATATAAATAAATATAAAATGTTATTTTTATTACAACTATAATTATTATATTAAATTTTTATTTTTTGTTAAATATTAAACTTTTAGTAATTTGTGTATATTAACCTTTTTATTTTGATATATTTAAATATATTATTATAAAATAGAATTGAAGTAAGATTTATATAAAATCATATTCTTCAAAATATTTTGTTAAATATCAAAATAATACTTAATTTCATTGATATATTATTCATTAATCTATCTAAAGATATGTTTGATTACTTCTTCAAAAATGTTAAAATGTTAAAATGAAATAGGCTTTAAGTGGACTAACAAGCTATATCAAGGTCAGACTCAAGTCTAAAAAGTAAGTCTACGACAAACCCACAATCCAGATTTAGACGTTGAATTTTTTGATAAGTCAGATTCTACAAAGTCTAATTCGACTCAACCTATTTTTACCCTTATATGGAAATTGCTTCTTAATCGTAAAATAATTGCATAAATAACTATATTATAAGGGAATTGTCTTTTTATGATTGTCACCCATATCATAAAAGTCCATTGATATCTTTTTTTTTGTTATAAAATAAATTGACTTCTCTTGAATAATCAAATATAATTTCTATTTCAATTATAACAAAAAATTCTTTTTTTTTATAATGTGGAAATGTCCTGTATCAATAATTATGATTAAAATGAGTAATCGACAATTTAATATCTCAAATTTGTGAAATAGCAATTGTCTTTTATATTAAAAAATAGGAAAAATTACATTTATCTTTCCTGAGGTTATCTTAAATGACACTAACATGCCATCTAGTTTTGAAAAAACACACTCTATATCAAATAATTTTTTACCACACTTACATATATTTATATCATTTACTATATGGTACAATTAGAATTTTTCCTTTAATTTTTAAAGATACGACTATACATTGAATATTTATAATTTTAACAGGTATAATTATATTCTTAATGGTGCAACCGAAGTGTGTTTTTTAGTGTTTTTTTTGATAAATGACAAATAAAATTGGAAGAGTGACGGAAAACAAATGTTATACACAAGTTTTTAGTGAATATAAGAGAAGTTGGTGTTTTTTCAAAACTAAAAGGTATATTAGTGTCATTGAAGGTGACTTGCTCAAATGATTTCCTTTCAGTCGAGTGACTTCGTACCTCTCCTGACCGAGAAAAAGAAGTTCCAGAGGCATCCTCCATTCATATCGATTTGGGTTTTTCTGCACCATATTTTGATCTGCCTCTTCTTCGATCCGGAATTCCCAACAAATCCTTGACTCCTCGAATACAATGGGATTTCACACCTGGCAAATCTTTAACTCTACCTCCTCTTATTAAGACCATAGAATGTTCCTGCGAATTATGACCTTCGCCCGGAATGTGAGCAAATATATCATGTCGATTGCTCAATCGTACTTTGGCTATCTTACGTGGAGCTGAATTTGGTTTTTTCGGTGTTCTCGTTGAAACACGCGGGCGTACTCCTTGCATACATTTAAAGACAAATTTAATACCTTAATAAATTTTCTTAATTTATGTGATTTACTCAAATGATTCATACATTTAAAAACATATGTAGTAATATCTTTCAATTTAAAGGACTAGATTACTATTTCATAATCCAAGAGACTACACTAATAAATTCTTACAATTTCAAAGACTAAAAAAATTGTTTACTCTATTAAAAATACAAGTGTATTTTCAAGAGGACTTTCAGAAGAACTTGTTCCATGAGATTGAGATTGAAAGAGTAATTGAAAAATAAAACTTCCATCAACTATATATTTCTTTAAAAAAGGTATTCATTAAATAAAATTAAAGTAATTTCATATTTACTTTAATACCCAAAAAAAAATGTGTTTTCTTGCTTATAAAAATATATAGACATAATATTGAACTTAATTGTAAATTTTTGTGACTTTAAATGTGTTTCCCCTCCATTTGATAATGAATCACCTCAACTTTTCGCTTCCTATACCCTCACTTCTCTCTCCTCAAATTTCTTCCTTCCATTTTCTATTGAAACAATTAAAGTTTGGGTTGACAAAGCTCTTACTTATATTTTAAGCAAATCTCATCCCATACTAAATGTAGGACCGACTATCAACCTGTGCAACCAGAACATTGACACAAGACTCCAATTAAGGACGATCCCCAAAAAAATTTATAGTATACCCTAACCATTTGAAAAATTACATTGATTTTTTAATTTTGTACTATAAAAACTCTAAAATGTTATATTTACACCTTATACCTAGAATAAACATCTAGTTTCCCACAACTGTATATACAACACATGCAGTCTACCAAGCGCCACCACTCATCACCAAATATTAGAATCTTAAGGACCTAATTTTTAAATTCAAACGGAGCTTTCAAAAACATAGATACGACCCTGACTAAGAGATTATGGTAATAAATAATCGAAAGGTATTTGCATAGCAACAAGATTTAGTCATTTATAACTGAAAACAATGAAAGCACAAGATGTACACGAATATTTGATCAAAGCATCCACTGTCCGCAAGTCAAAACTACGGTAACGTTTGACAGTGGAGGCCATCAAACGCCCCAATCCAACTTTGTAAACAAACTTCACCGCGCAGAATCTGGAGTTCATGATCCATACCAATAAATAGGACACAACACGCCAAAAATCATTTCTAGCACCTTTCTGGAGGATTAAGTGTTGACACACAATAGATGAAGAAACAAACTCATATGCACATAAACTTGAATTAGGACTTGTCCCTCTCAGAGCCTCCTTCAAGCAGCTGACTTACATCATATCGCAACATCTCCACATACTCCTGTACGACCAAGAAATTCAATTTTTGATGCGATTGTGCACAAACCATCAAGCAAAAGAATAAATGTAGTTTGCATCACATATCAAACAACAAATCATATAAACGTATACTTACATTGGCAAGACTCTCATTGCAACATAACTCATCCAAAAGATCATCAGAAGCACTTCCACTCCCAGACAGCTGGACAGCGTTTTCAGCTACAGCACGGAAGACATCTGTAGGTGGACTCAGGCGCTCAATCCTCTCGGCCACTGGTTGAAGATCAGGCTGGAGAAAGAAAGAAACAGTCATAATAGAACAACTATTATGACAGCAGTTTATGTTTACTTACAGCAAGTTACCCAAATCTTATTAAGCTCTTCAAAGTCCAAAATATTTTTGAAATAAGGAAAAAGAAAAATTAAGAAACATAGAGAGGTTGATTTACAGGCCAAACAGACCAACCAACTATGTCAAACAGGCCTGCAAATTTATGGCCCTAACCCTCTTGTGTACATGGGTTACATAGGCTAACCCAGCTGCCAAGGCATTTTCATAGTTTTATCCATCAAAACCATATAGCTAAGCTTCAATTTGACAACCTAAGACCAACCTAATAACTCCATCATCAGCATTTATGTTTGGAGGTTTATCAAATTAAAGATTTTTGAAAGTATTTACAAGATTATCAGAATGTAAAACTTAGGACGGTAAGCCCCACTAAATCATTAGTAAACTACTATGTACTATGTACTGAAAATGCTTCAGGCAAAAATCAAAGAAAGAAACTAGCCACCACATCAATTTGTCACAACGATGCAGCATGTTAATTATTCTCGTGTATTCTACTCAACTATAACTTGCTGCCAAAGCTCAGCCCACAAATGAAAAAATACAAACAAAATACACTTAAAGCTTGAAGTAGAACAGTATGAGCTGAAAAGGACTTTCATCAAGTGCCAGAATAACTAGCCAAAAGAAATTTAACTGATCTTAACAGCTTGCCTAAATTATAAAACATGCAAGTGAAGTAATACAGACTATTCCTTTCTCTAAGCACATGTATGCAAACCTGTAAACTTTGATTATCAAAATTTTCATCTCTGTAGGGTGCCTGGATTTCTGGTTCTGCAGCAGAGAATAGTGATGGAGGATTTCCCCCTCCAAGGGCTCGAGATACAATGGGCATCATCTGTTGAAACATCCTAGAGAAGTCGACACCACCACCCTGCCCTCTTTCCATTCCAGTTAACATATTCCCCATATCCTGACTACCAACCTGCTGTGCAATTTGATTAACCGTGTTCATCATCTGTGGACTTTGTGTGAACTGCTGCAACATATTCCTCAAGCCATCAGATGAGTCAGCTCCTGTTTGCTGTGAAAACCCTTCCAACAAACCATTCAAAGCAGGGCTATGTAGAACCTGAGACATTAAACCGCCCACATCAATTTGACTACCACTGGAGGGCATGGGTCGCTGAGATGACGGCCTATCAGCATTATTCACAGCAGATCCTTGACTCGCATGTGTTTGCAATATATGTTGACTATCTGTCCTGGTTTCCTGACCTCGGTTGATGGAAGAACTGGGGGACCCTCCATCAGCACCTTTACCTGCAGGAGGTTGAAGTCTAGTTCGCCTCTGAACATTTAAGAAGGGTGAGTCAAGAATGTAGCCATGCAATTGATTAACAATAAGAGAAGTTTCAAAACATGTTCACCAAGAATCTATGTTAATGAACAGATGTGTCAAGTTTACAATTCTATACTTCTGCTGCAACAAAAAGTCAAAAACTGTGCAACATACTCCATGCAGTTCAATAAGCTTTCTATATATATATATATATTAAACATCACATTACTTTGGATGTGCACCAAAACTATTTTCAAAAGAATGTCCAAATTGCTACACCTACATCATACTAACTTGCAAAATATGAAAGCATAAATAAAAGACTTGAAGGTTAAACTGCAGAATAGCATATAATGTATCTGATCAACCATGTCATCAAACAACCCCCCACCACCAACACCAAACTTTTCTCCATTGGGTGCGGTTGGATATATGAATCAGTTGATGCCATAAATTTTTGCCATGTATCAGGCCAAACACAAATCACTATTTACCAATATTTGTACATTTTTTATTGGTCTCCCTCTACCTCTAACTACTGCACTACCATGTCAACCCATACATGCCCACATCACCTAAGAAGAGAATCCATCATTTTCTAAACAATGGGAGCTACCCCGAATTTCTATCTAATAATTGTATTTACAATCCAATTTTGTATATCCATCATAACACTCATCACCATGACACTAAGTTAACTTTCTTGTTGACTTTTTACAGCCCAACGTTAAGTTTCATACAACATTATTGGTCTTATAAATATGCGATAAAATTTTCCGTTAAACTTGAGAGGTATTTTTATTCCTATCGCATATCCCACCCCAATCATTCAGCCATTTCATCCACCCAATTTGAATCCTATGGTAGACATATCCGTCTTCCCTGTCGCTTTGTATGATGGACAGAAAGTACTTATAAGTTAAACCATAGCAATAATTCAGTTTCTATTTTCTTCCCGATCATAATTACAACAAATATGACATATGCTTGTGGATAAAATATGAAGGGCTGGAGGGAACTACTGCTGCAAATATATAAAAAATATAACATCAAAAAAGGACTCATCCAGCAAATTTTCAAACACCATGCAAAAACCCACCCAACAAACAAATCCATTGGCATAGCACGTTGCATCAATTAGTAAATTTGAGCTACTTATTCGCAAAAACACAAACAATAAGCTTACCTTACGTTCCAACCCACTCACACCCAGTCCAAGAGGAGCAGTTTTGGCAGGTTCAGTTACATCTCGTCTTTCACTAGCAGATGGAGCATCCAGTACTTTTTCTGATTTTACCATTGTTTCTCCACTAGAACAACTTTGTAAATCTTGATCGGAAGAACTTGAAACAAATTTGTCAACCAAAACATCTCTCTCGTCATTACTACAGGTTTTGATTGCCTCAGTTTCGGGCTGATAGTGATTGGACTAACTATTAGTCAATTAAAATATATGCTTGTATCGGGTAGATATATCACCAGGTATAAACAAAAGTAATACCTTCTCTACTCCACTTTCAGAAGTGCAACCAACTGAGGATGCACTGGAAGCCGCACAGCCACTCATCTCCACAGTATCTCTTTGTTCATTTCCCTGTGCAGGTCTTGGTTCAGATCTCAAGTCCCTGCTAGTAAATTGCATTTGGCCTGATTGGAAGCAAAACAGTTTTGAAATTTAATGCGATTGTATTGAGACTACACATAAAAAAAAAAATATATATATATATATATATGGGCGACTATCCGTCAGAACTATGATACCTCCCTGCATATTACCAACAAGTTTCTAAGGCAACAAGGAGAGATTTCAGCTAAAAGAGATGAAAAAGGAGCAGTATTGTCAGAGCACCATAGAACAGCAATGGTGTATCGGGTTTTACATGGCCGCAATTGACGGCCAAGGCGGAAAAACCCTTACAAACATGGGTTGGGTTGTGTGACCCAACCCAAATCAGGCCTAAATGAGAGAAAAAACAGGCCAACATTTGTTAAAACCCTAAAATTGAAAAACAGACTTGAGTTACCACTGACAGTTTCTGTTTTACACTTTCACCTCCACTCTCTTCTCGTAATATCAATGGCTCAACCCTGCGCAACCACCACTCACGGCCCTCCTACCCCACGCTATCACCACCCACAGTACCCACATTCGGCGGTGACCACTACCAAACGGAGACTGTCACCCATTGTTGTGCGAGCTCTAAAGCGTAGGATCCTAAGATCTTACGCGTTTCATGGCATGAATAGTGTTAGAGCGAAGGTAAGAGCTTCGTACGACCCAGATCTATGGGCGCGCAGAGGAACCGCGTGGACGCGTAGGGGCGGCGCTCCTCGTCGCGCTGGGGAGAGGCGTCGTTTTGACCCGTTTTCGACCCGGTTGTAAAAACCCTAGCTCTGGCCCGTTTTCGACCCGGTTGTAAAAACCCTAGCTCAGGCCCGTTTTGCACCTCTTCACCTTCGCATTCTGCTTGTTTCCCATAAAGAAAATAAATGTGCACGAGGATTTGAAGGCAACAACTGTTTGTTTTGTTTTCTGTTCGTATTCCTCACTGATCCTGTTCGTTTTCTGCTCTGCAACTTAAATTAAATGATTCAATTTCAGATTCCCTCCTATTTCTTCTATAAATTCTTCTCATCTCTACAACTCTTCTAAATCTCATATTTGAAACTCTCCTCAATCCTCTTCGCTGCAATCTGCAATTTCTCTTGGATGAATTGTTAAAATAGTTTTAGATGTTGTTAGATGATGGTGATAGTTTTTTTTTTATTTGAGACAATGGTAATAGCCTTTTGTGTTTCAGCTTGTGACTTTTTATTGAACCAATGAAAATTTTTATGTTAAGGTTATTTTTCTTAATTTTATGGTATAATTTTGTCAATTTTGTGAGATCTTAAGATCCGCTTTACGATCCTACGATTTACGCTTTTTCTATATCCCAAAGATCTTAGGTAGGATCTAGAGTTTGACAACCTTGCTGTCACCATCATCGACAGCAACCACAACCATCTCACGCTTTATTTAAATTGTTATTGTAATGCTGTTTATCAAACACTATTTTTTGTATATTTTTGCATTTTTTATTGTACAATTATAAATATCTATATATTGTTTCTTTCTCCATCATGGCCCGATACGCCGTCTGTCATATGTATATGTCGGATTTTTGGCTCTCCGACACTGACAACACCGCATAGGAGCAGAAACAAATGCTATTGTATTGAGACCCATACATATTAAAAACAATAAATTGCTAACCACCTGACAGAACTGTGTTATCTCCTTGCATATTACCAACAGAGTTTCTAAGACGAGAATTGATTTCAGCTAAAACCGACGACAATGGAGCTGAATCAGGTGGTAGCTGTGAAGTAGAAATACCAAATCCAGTTGGTGTGCTACCAGCAGTTCCAGTGCCAACAGGGTTAGATGGGAAACTTGTTGATATGACATTTCTAACAGGTAAAACCCGTGTTGATCCTGAATCGCCAGAACCAGGCTCACTATGGTGTTCGTTTCTTGTCCCTTCTCCATCATTTGGCCTAGAGCCAATTGGTGCAAGAGAGGCACCTGGCAGAAGCAAAATTAAAACATGTTGTATATTTCACCAGGAAAAGTACAATTAGTTTTATTTACCAGCATGTATGTGAATGTTTACATTCCTAGGAACACTTCCAACACCAACGGTGCCTAAAGTTGCAGGAGTTGAAGAAGAAAGAGGGCCACCGAAGAGGGAGCTTGTCTGAAGTGGAAAAGGCTGCAAATAGCACAATATCAGCATAACCAGAAACAGTCATTAATATAAAAAGTATCAACAAAACCACACAGATTAGATTGGTTAACAATCTGAACTTGTTTTCACTCCGATGGTTTTATTAGGAAGGGATAAACCTGATTCTAGACCACATGAGCCAGACAAATACAATGTTAATGGGTGGGTTCAACATCGAGCTTCAAGTTCAACACAGATTTTTACAAGTAGAATTCTAAAGCACTCAATGAACCGAATCCAAAAAAAATAATATGCAAAAGTATTTCATATTTTGATAAAAGTCGAGGAATGGGTGCATACAAGGTCGAGTACTCTGCACGTTAACTTGTTCAGAATACAATACTAAAGTACACTACAGGTACAGCATATCAGAATTGAATCATTCCATTTTATAAAACAAATTTTCTCTACAAAGAAAGACTGCAGCCTTACTCCATTATTGATTTTTTTCAATTTCCCTGTCATGTCTCTTGACAGAAGTTCATTTTTCGTCTTAAAAAGATATCTAATTTCTCCTTCTTTGATGTACCATACAGAGCCTTATATTAAAACAAGTACGAATACAAGCAGATACCTAACAATATTTTATCATTCTTAAAAATCCCTTCATTCATGAATAATCTATGGAACTAATTAACATGAGACAGAGAACACAAGTTAAAGCGTAATTTAATGAATATCATTTATTTCTCCTTGCAAATTGGCGGAAATATAGCTTATATCTTTCCGAAAAGCATGAAATCCCAAGTATGCAGTATAATATGCTGACAGTTGAGAGTATTAAGTCGAAAATGTTGAAGACTGGTATTGCACAGCATGACTAGGACATGGAATTGAAATGAAAATGTTCGTCAACAGACTCTCGTTCATCTTTAATCCTTTTTCGACAATCTATTTGCATGTATGTATCAACTTAATCAAATAAACTGAATCAATAAAAAATGACAAACCTGCACCATTATAGGATTTGGCCCTGATGGAGAAATATAAACTGCTGGTCCAGCATTAACAACAGATTCTGCCTAAAATTTGAATATGATTATTAACCGTATTTTGAGAAAAGAAGCAAACCAAATCACAAATGAAAATAATGAAAACATACAGAAGAACGTCCCATTCGCAGTGTCAACATAGTTCGGCCTAGTTCAAGTAGAAGTGCACCCAAATGCTGCATAGCAATTCCTATCTGAACTGACTCTGACTGTATTTGACCTCTTATACCTAGATCCGCAGAAGTTCCCTCTCGCTCCATTCGTCCGGCAATATGCTAGAGTCACAGATTACAAGTAAAACAGAATCAGATAAAAAATAATGGATGAAAAAACTGAGAGTAGTTGACATTAACAAATCCTTACAATTAAAATGTACTTCATCATGATTAAAAATGTGTTAAATAGAAGAAGCACTTTTATTTGAGTCGGATTATGCCAGATTTATGTATCATCGCATCAACACATATATCAGGGATGAAGAGCGGGATACAGAAGATTAGAAAATTTAACAAACAAGACGGTATTAAAAAAATACATCCTTCGCAGTTCACATACTAAGATATCTTTAACAGACATAACAAAGTGTGTTGTACATGGAAGGCCTCTCAATCAATCAACTGATATTATGAGTAAAATTGAAGGTCTTATCTTAGTCTATCAAAGTCCAAGATTGCAAAGTAGTAAATTTCCATACATCAATTTAAAGGTTTAGTCATTAGATAGATACAAAGAGTTCATAGGAGATAAAGAACATATAGAAGGAAGACTCGTTTATTTTCAGTTCATATAAACATTTTTACCATCAAAGCATCCTCAAAGTACCACTAGTTATGGAGACATTTTATTTCCTCCCAACACGCACACATATATATAACACATTCATGATTTACAGTAACACTGGTTAAAATATTAACAATGGCAACATATTTAGGATTATCCTAGGCAAGTTTCATCCATCCATTTATTTACCCACAAGTCTTCTTGCCCATTTCCAGTAAAACTTATACTATAATAACTAATATCCAATAATTGCAGATAGTGGGAAAAAGTTAATATGTATATAAATGGGGTGTGTTAATTACAGATAGCGCAGCAACAGCTTGACCACTAAGCAACTGTTCTGCACGATGCAATACAGTGGTTAATGCTTCAAGTGTCGGCAACCCTTGTGTATTGGAAGGCAATTCCACTCGATCTCCAGGGTTAGTTGAAGATAGATTTGGCACATAACCTACAGAAACAAATCCAAATATTTGAGTGCTCTTTCAATTCTAAATAGAAGGGCATCGGTTTCAAGACCATTACCATTTTGTGAAAGTGCTTGTTCCATGCAATTTATGAACTCAGACAGCGTGTTCAGTGAATCAGGAATTGGCTGAAATGATGGGAGAGTTAAATGATACTAAATGAATTAAAATATATGCAGTAAAAATTAAGAGGATGTGCAGAAGAGAGACTATATTCCTACTGCATTGAGAGAAGGAATAGGTATGGCTCCTGCAGCCATAGGAATCTGAACAACATGAGGCAAATGTTGGAATGCCTGACCAAGAAAAGCCTGTCCAGATGGTGCCTGATTTCCGGCTAAGCTTTGATTTCCAGCTTGCATTCTTTCAGTTTCATTCCCCGGTGGAACCTGACAAGATGAATTCATCTCAAGTTAAGATGCACACCAACTTAGTTCAAATGACATATATTGCAGTGTGATGTGCATGTAGCAAAACAACATTTACCAACTCACAAGGCCAATTGTGTGTATGGCACTGAATCTATTTCACAATTATACTGATGATGGCAAATAAATGGAATTAAACACGCCATTATAGAATGATAAGGAAAAATAATGATTTATTCATTTTACCATAAAGGGGGAAAAGATATACCAAAAGTAGATGAATAATCATTCATAGGATACTTGACATTTAACACTATTAGGACAATAGATGAAAATGTTTTACTAAGTATTGGGAAAAACCCAAGTCCCACATGAATAAGAGATAGAGCTTCATAAGAGTATATAAAGAGAGGCAACACTCACCTTACAAGCCGGTTTTGTAAGGATGAGTTAAGCCCACTATAAAACCTAAGACTAAGAAACACAACCCAGCTGAAATAGATACCGCAGCATATGATGTGATTACTTCATGATCTAAGTAGATGAATTTGAAAGGACAAGAACAATTACTGTGCACTTTCAAGGAGAATCTAAACACGGATTAAAATCATAGATAGTAAAATGGCTGTGAGTTTAATTCAGGGTGATGAGTGATTCATGTATAAGAAGATTACACGTGCAAAATGTAACCCAGTATATCACAAATGATGGAAATTATAGCAATAAGTCATATTTTCAAGCATAAAGTAATACTAACCGAAGAAGATTGTGTCGAGTTAGGAACATCAATTGTGCTCTGGCCCCCATTTGCAATAGAATTCAAAACTGCCCCAATAACCTGAAATCATAATACGGAAATAAATAATGTTTCTTAGGCAAAATAATGTCACCAACATCTATATGGAAAAAAAACACTTATAGAATAAAAAGAAAAAGAATTAGCTAACTCAAAATAGATACAAAGAATACAGTAACGAACCCGGGTAAGGTCTTGAGCAGTGCCCTCACCCTGTTCCCCCACATTAAAAGTCCCAAGAACCACACTGTGTGAAATTTGCCCAACACGGTTACGAGGAGCTCCTGATCCAACATCATTTCCTTTCAATAACAATTTTCCGTCAGCAATTAGCACAATACAACTTGATCTATGAAAAATCCTTTAAACCCTAGTAGGAGTGGGGGACCATGAATGCCTTAAGTTATACCTCGGTTACCATTTGAACTAGTTGTCTCACTAGACCCCGTACCAGAAGTCTGTGACTGATTTGGCTGTCTTTCAACTAAATGCAATGTATGCCCATTCTCAACATCTTTGATGGATAAGGATTGTTGTAAAATAAATAGATTAGCACTACACTATGATTTCAAACAATAACCCATTTTATCATATATGAAATTCTGCTTCATGCCATAGCATTTACTTTGACCAGAAAATCCACATTATTAAAAGCCAAACTAATAAGTCATTGTTCAATAAAGAGAAGATAACAGATGTACATAATGCACAGATGATCTTAAAACCCAGGTCATGAGCCGGATTCAAATTAAATTCTACAGATTGAAGGATACGATACTCAGAAAGAACGTGCTCGTCCTTCAAGACTTTTCCTCTAAAAA
The DNA here is from genome assembly GCA_037974755.1 of Cicer yamashitae. Taxonomy (NCBI): domain Eukaryota; kingdom Viridiplantae; phylum Streptophyta; class Magnoliopsida; order Fabales; family Fabaceae; genus Cicer; species Cicer yamashitae. The sequence continues at coordinate 54,097,277 of JBBPBQ010020324.1, forward strand.
TTAGCCGCTGCTGACTAACTGGAACACCTGTTTCATTTGCAATTTTCTCTTTGAACAACGTAACGGGCATCTGAATAATTCAGGAGAACAGCTTTAGAGCTATATACAAATTTATGGATATTGCAGCAGAAAAAGACTAAAGAAAACACAAGACAGGATTGGAGATTATAGCTCACATTTTTGTCAACTTGAAAGCTGTATATGCCAGAATACAGAGTCTTGATATTGAGCTGAACAGTTGAATCTGAAGACTCTCCTGAAATATTGCCGGTACTGGAACCTTCATTTGAACATTGACCCTCCATGCTGTTTGTTCAGCCACAAAGTCTTTGAACAAAGGAATAAAACAGAACTAAACGTGTCAATATAATAAACCAAGTAACTGCGACACAATGCAAATGTAAAATCTAGAGTTAGTTTATTGAAGCATCAGAGGACAAATTAAAGAGTACTTCGGATAGTATTTGATTCAACCATTAAAGGGTTCGTGCAGGAAAAAACTCACTAGAAAACTTGAGACTAGTGATACAACATATTGAACATAACAGTGCTAGATAGATTGTATTGTAAAACCAGGCAAATCTTCATTTTAGACATTAAATTAAATTATAAAGTAAGTAAATACAAGTCATCTCAGTAATGCAAAATCAAATATTCAATATGAGAATCTCATACAAAATAAAGAACCTCAGTATCAGTCATCTCAGCAATGCAAAAGCAAATATTCAATATGAGAATCTCATACATCATAAAGAACCTCAGTATCATTTGACCTATTAGCAGCGTTGCCTAATGCATATGCAAACAAGACGTGCGCAGAAATAATATGTTTACATCAATCAATCAAATAAAAATAAACGCAACGCCACAAATATGCAAAATATATAATTGAGATTAGTTACTACAACAAAAGTCTGAAAAGAATATAATATCAACTTGTATTTCATTCTTTCTAATAACAGGCGTGTATTTGTAATATATCATGCTTCTATCTAAACTAGTACCGAAAAGAAATCATGCTATTGCTTAATAGCAATCAATTATCAATCTCAACAACGAAAGTTTACAGATTATGGAAGGATAGATACCAAGTAAAAAAGTGGTTGATTTCTAGTAATCAATTATCAAAGGAGGCATGCATTTGAATTAAATTAAATGAGTATTACATTTACATCAAAAGCTGCAAGTGTCTCACATGCTAATTAAAATGTAGAATCACTGCTTTTTGAAAACCATTATTTTTAGTGATTCCATTTACAAACCTAACAAGTTCATCCATCAAGAAAATATCAAGTCATAAGTAAAAATTAGACACATAGTGGCTTGGAAAATGCACTTACTTTTTGTCGAGTCCAACCAAATTGTAAGCTTCTCAAGTGAATCCTCAGCAACTGTAGTACCCAAATAAAAAACAAATATTTAGAGCAAATCCCTTCTCGAGTGAATATTAAAGTTTAAACCAACTTAATGAAATACATGAAATTGAGTTTTAAAAATCAAGTATGAACTCATAAAAAGAGACATAAGTTAGTTTAGGTTCATGTTACTTTTTGACGACATAACCATTTATTTGCATTTTCTTAGGTATTGCTAGGAAATGTAGTTAAATTACTTCAATATCAAAATAGTTCAATAATTTTAATAGCAGCAACCTTGACAATTAAATCAAAAAACATCAAATACTCAAGAGCCAAGTGAACACACGAAGATAATAAGAATGATTTAATAAGAATGATAGATTTTAATTCTAATAGGTGTCGTCTGCTAAGGGTTGGTCACTTGTATATAATCTGGTAAATGTTCCTAGTAATATCGAGAAGGAAATTGATCTCTCAGAATTTCAGATTGAACTGCAGAATTCATGCAATTCCTACAAGATAGAAGCTTCTGAAAGTGGAATCTTCAAATATCAAACTGCAGAGTTATTCTAGTTGATTTGATCATACATGGGAATCAGCCACGGCGTATCGGATTTCATAGCGTTTGCTCAAAATCCCACTACGTAACTAATAGCGCAATAGTGGCGATATACCAGTAATTAAACAACACTGAGATAATAAGAAACAACTAACAAGTGTTGACAACAAAGATCTATAAATCTATTAAATCAGCAAATTAATCAAACATACACAAAGAACAGTACCTACACAAACATAACTAACCATTTCACTAAAAGGGAATACACAGATTCATAATCCTACACTATTGCCATGTCAAATTTTCAAATCAAACTTGCAAAATTCAGAACACGTCAAACTAGATATAAATTGTTGTTCCCCCTATTTGAAGAAAAATTGTAGCTCCTCCCTCCTATCTTTCAATCCACCACAAATCCACACATTCTTCAATTTGATAAGACTCTTTGGTGTTGCCTATACTACAAAAGAAAATGGTTGGAATAAACAAAAAAATAACCAATAAAAATGGTTGGAACCCCATTTAAGTCATAGGAAAGACATACGAACCAAAAGAGAGAGAAAAGGGTTGGTTACAAAAGGTAGGCAGCACAATGTAATGCACTGGAGCAGGAAATTATTGTCAATTTGCCTTTTTGACCATTGCTTCTACGTGGCAATTAGAAAAGTTAAATTCACTAAGCTATCTCCAATGATTTAGAGAATGAAAATTTTGTAACAGTGAACTTTTAACCTTGAGGAAAAGATACACATTCTTTTGCACAGTCCTCTCTAATGATATTGGAATTGTCAAACCAGGCCAAGTAAATACTTTCCACTCCCTAGGAATTTCATGATGCTTTAATGATCCTAACATTGACAACTATATCAAAAGTAGCAATAAATTTTGATTGTGAGGAAATCATTTTTAATGCTTTGAACACTTACAAGTTGAAGAGAATCTGTCTAATACATGTCATAAGAAGGGATGAAATTCAGGAAAACGATTGAGCAAATAATAAAGCACAAATATACGAAGACAGATGCAATATACAACCACAACATAAGGCTAATAGTGCAGGCCAAAACACTAATGCATGTTACTACTAAAAGCCAACCTTATTCATTCTAACATAATGTATTTCATGTGTTTTAAACATTCTATATGAAATGTTTAGCATATAATAAATATATATAAACAAAATATAGATCCCAAAAAATTTCACCAAATCTCACGAAAGGACGAAAGCAAGAAGGTTCGCTCCAAATGTGATAGCAGCGAAATTTTGCAATCAGAACTGAGTCAAGATAATTGAATAGAACTAAATAAATAGAAATAGAGATTCTAGAAGGAAGAGGAAACTCACCGATATACCCTATTTCAATTCAGATTTTATAAAAATCGAAGAACTCAAAGATGATGTCGAAGAAATCAAAAGAGATTGAAAATCAAAGATGAAAGCAAAGGTTATTGTAAAATACGATGAGAAATCGAAAACAAAATTGGAGAAATTGAAACTCACCAATTAGAGCTGAATCGAATATAAATCCTAAAATGATCAAGCTGTAACTCGAACCACGATCGAGAACCAAATCCAGAACAAGGATGCGATTCTCTTAAATTACGACTGAACACGAAGACAGAGACGACTCTCTTAAAATCTTCTTCGCAATAACGATTCCGTTGCTAATTGAGGAGCCACTACAACTTTGTAACAATGATGTTCTTCGCAAATGTTTGTGGAGCGAAGAAATTGACGAGTCGCGTGCCAATTTTAGGTTAATCACTCGGCGGAGAGAGAGGGTGAAAAGTTAGGGAGTGAAAAATGAAGAATGAAAAAAGTTAGGGAGTGAAAAATGAGAATGAAAAAAGTTAGGGTTTGCGTGAAGACGTTACAAGGAACAAATTTGTATTTAGATTATTACTGTTGGCTTTGGCGCCGTCACGGTCGGTGTAAACGTATAAACAAATTTACAAAATGGCAAGATGGATGAGATTTTACACCGTCAACTCACGGTCATTGAACTCATAAAGAAAAATATTGAAAGTAAAAATGTTTGTGTTAAATAAGATTGACGCTAAGCCGACGTTACATTTTTCGATTAATGAATGAACGCATAAAATCAGCCAATTGGACGCTAGGAGCGTCCTGGTAGTCGACACTAAATATTTGAAGCTATAAGGCACTATTGTTCTAGTGAATTAAATCAATTATCAGGTGAAAAAATAGACGAAAAGGTTGGTCAGGTCATAAAATAATAATCAGATATAAAAAAAAAATTAAAATACAAACCAGTAGATTGGAATATAAAAGAAATACGCGTCCATAATCACATGATGAATAATAATTAAAATTGTGATTTAAGGTAGAGAGATATTATTAGAATGGGCACGTACCTGTATTGAGAAGAATAATTTGTTGTGAGTAAAGTAAAAACACAACAGAAGAAAATAGATTTTGAAAATAAAGATAGCTTATAAGATTTGTCTACATGCAATCAGAAGATTTTATAGTGTGTTTTGAAAAAATGAAAAGTAATTAGAAAAAAATATTGCTCCTCTTTATACCAACTAACGGTGAATGAGTTTAATTGAGAAGTAAAAAGCGATGATGATTTTCAATGGCTTATTGTCTAACATATATGACTATATGCATTTTTCAATTCAAATTTTCTAGTCATTTAAAAATGCAAAATGAAAATTGTGACAAGAAGTCGTGTTTTGTTATTTTGTTCCTTAGGGCATAAAGTCGTCAACAAGTTTGTTTTTTCAATCAATAAAAAAACCAATGGCAATTCTACCTACCCTCTACACATTCCTTCCCAGACATTAATGCAACTTACTAATTTCTAAAATCTCTCCACTTACAGCATTGACGGTAGAGCTCTCATTTTTTTCGGTGATTAAGGGGTCATACATACATATGTCATTTATTTTATAACTTTTTAATATTAGTACTTAATAAATATTCAATATATTCATATCAACACTTTAAAAATAAATTACAAAACGGATCCACCAATAATACTATATCACCATATTTCAACATTTATTTATTTTAATATAATTTATTGCGTAGGGTTTGCAAAAATTGAAAAGATAATATTTTTATAATCATCATTCTCTATAAGCACCCAAAAAACTTCTTCATATTATAGGATGCTCTGACTAACCCATCGAGCTCAACCAATTATACATTTTCTAGTGAAATTTATTGATTGAAAAGATAAAAATATTTGTGATTATCGTTATCTTATTTGACTTTATCATTAAAACAAAATGTCATTTCAAAACAATGCAAGAAAGTAAGATTTCTTTCTTTCTTTTAGCCAACTTCTCTATTGGTCTTCTTTATCAGGGAGTGTAGAAACAAAAATATCATAAACCCTATCATTTTACTATTGACTTAATTGTAATTTTGATCTCTTTATTTTCACCACTTTATAGAATCGGTTCCCCTATTTTAAAAGTTGACAATTTTGGTCATCACTTAGATTTTTGAACTATTGACATATTTTAATTGATGTGCATACAATTGCATGATATAGAACATCTAAATACATTAATTATTCATATGTCATTAATTAAATTATATAAAATTAAAAGTAAAGTTTTTTATATAATTTTATTGTATTTTCATGAGTGTTAATCATGCTATATCACTGTATCATATGTCACATTGTTTAAAATATGTTACGTCGTCGTTTGTTAGTTAAAAAATAATAATAAAACCAAAACTGTTATATTTTAAAACAGAGAATCAATTTTTTGAATTTACAAAAATAAATGGATTAAAACTAAAATTAAACTTTTATTTTTTTTTTTTTCGATTTCATTAATAATCAATCAGTCAAGAGAAATTTTGTACATTTCGTTGTCATTTTTCTCAAATCAATCAAACTCCAAAAAATTTAATTGAGTATTTGGTCTCTTATATTTATTTTAGCTTTTACTAAAATACATTTTATATAAGCTTCGTTTTGGCCACATGTTTTAAACATTGCATGGAATCGGTCTATTTTGTCAATGACCAATAAATATTGTTTTTTTTTTTTCTTTCCATGCAGTAGCCATATCCTTATTTGGTCGTTCATATTTATTTATGTTCATTTTTGTCGCATCATCATCAACATCTTATCCACTTCATCACCGCTAACACACAAACTAAGAAAAATTCACATTTGTCTCTACGTAACACGTGCAAAGAAACATTGTCATTGTTGCTATTGGCAACCCTACAATATCACTTAATTGTCATTTACACCGGTAATCATATTCAACACCCAAATCTCAACAACAAAAATGAAAGAAAGTCCTCAAATATTTTTAATCTTCTGAACTTGTGATGGAAGAGTCACTTAATATCAGTTACGCTATATTTTATTGATAGTTTTCTCAGTGAATTCAAATCTTCACACATTGTTAAGCCTTCTCACACTCTCATCCCTCATTTTATCTCTCATACCGTGGGCCGCCTCTCCCTTCCATTTTCTAGTTTTGTTATTCTTTATAATTCTCTAGGATTAGGCAAAATCACAAACTCTGAGATTTGTTAAAAAGATGAAAATATTTATAATATTTGTTTTTTAGTCTTAGAAGAGATTATATATTCCATCATAAATAACTCACACAACTGCAAGGTATAAGGTATCGAATTCAAATCCGGAACAAGACATCCAACTTAATAATATCGTGAGTTGACACTTAAGAACCAAGATGAATATATTTTAATATACAAAAAACTAAACAAACCAAAAGCACATAGAAGACCGATATCTAATAGGGGTGTACATAGGCGCGGGTCGACCCGTCAATCCGATCACCCAACTCAACCTAGTTTTTACCCGTACCCGATCACTTTCAGATCGACCCGCCCCTACCCATTGAAACCCGCTTATATTTGGTTCGGGTAATGGGTTCAACAATTTGAACCCATCCACCCGTAGACCCGACCCGGTAACTAGTTATAATTTTTATAAAAAAAAACTGTTTGGCAGTCCAACAGGATTTCATTACTCTTCTTTTTCTTCAAATTTTCAACATCCGTCATCTACCTTATTCTTCTATTCCATACGTCCATCTTCTTCTTCTGTTCCATACGTCCATCTTCTTCTTCTGTTCCATATTTGCGTCCACCGCGTTGCCACAACGTTCTTTTTTTGTTCTGCAGGTGCTCATAACTGATATTTATTTAAATGTTATATTTTGTTATAGTTTTGCATAATGAAGGTATGAACTGAAAGCTTATACTTATGATGATTTTAGTTTAAATTTTTTACATTTGTTAAATACAAATTTTTTGAGTTAAATACTATTTATGAGCAAAAATGATGCTTATGCTTGTGATGAATTTAGTTTAAATTTTTTACATTTGAATCTATTAAACACTTTTTTTAGTATTGTATTTGAAAATAGTAAGTACTCTAAAAATAAACAAATGAAAAACTACTATTAAAAAATTATGGTAGCTTAGTAAACTAAAATGGTTGGTGAGTTATGTGTAATGATGAACTTGTTAAGTGTTTGGACTTGAAATAGTTGAACTTTTTGAAGTAGCAATGCCACTCACAAAAAAAGGGGGGGG
>JBBPBQ010020324.1:54105086-54161782 GCA_037974755.1 Cicer yamashitae
GTTGAATTGTGAGCCTTTTAAAATTTTGATTCATGTGATTAATTTAAATTAACTCAACAATAATCTTGGTTTGATAAATAATAAAAGGAGAACGTTCTTTGTTAGTAATATAACAATAAAAACTTCACGATGTGAATAGTGCTAAGTAAGTGATAAATAAATGGAGATAAGGAAAAGAGAATTCACACAACAACAACATATCCTAGTTCACCCAAAGTGGGTTACGTCCAGTCCTCACAACCGTGAGCTTTTCACTAAGTGTTCAAACGGAAAACGTTCTTGATTTTTACACCACCAGTCCAAATCAACCTTGATCTGTTACAATCTTCTCCTTTCAATATAAAGGATTTTTACAATCATCTTTCAACCTATAAAGGATTTTTACAATCACCTTTCAGCCTTGAAAGGATTTTTACAAACACATTCAATCTAACATAAAAGATAGACTTGAGTTACAAATGATGTGTATGATAAAAGTGTTTGGGATCTTGAAACTTCTCAACACTTGTTTGAGATAAAATGAAAGACAAACTCAGTAAATAACGATTCAAAGCTATAGTGAAGAGAACTGGAGTTTGCTTGAAGAGTTTTTGACTTGTTACTTGAACAAGTGTTGGTAGATTTATAAATTGAACTCTTGCCTTCATCTTCCAATTGATCTTCAATTTATAGATGTTAAAAGGCTTTGAATATTCATTTTAAAATGAATATAGTCGTTGGGCACACTTGGGGATTGTGAGCCTTTTAAAATTTTGATTCATGTGATTAATTTAAATTAACTCAACAATAATCTTGGTTTGATAAACAATAAAAGGAGAACGTTCTTTGTTAGTAATATAACAATAAAAACTTCACGATGTGAATAGTGCTAAGTAAGTGATAAATAAATGGAGATAAGGAAAAGAGAATTCACACAACAACAACATATCCTAGTTCACCCAAAGTGGGTTACGTCCAGTCCTCACAACCGTGAGCTTTCCACTAAGTGTTCAAACGGAAAACGTTCTTGATTTTTACACCACCAGTCCAAATCAACCTTGATCTGTTACAATCTTCTCCTTTCAATATAAAGGATTTTTACAATCATCTTTCAACCTATAAAGGATTTTTACAATCACCTTTCAGCCTTGAAAGGATTTTTACAAACACACTCAATCTAACATAAAAGATAGACTTGAGTTACAAATGATGTGTATGATAAAAGTGTTTGGGATCTTGAAACTTCTCAACACTTGTTTGAGATAAAATGAAAGACAAACTCAGTAAATAACGATTCAAAGCTATAATGAAGAGAACTGGAGTTTGCTTGAAGAGTTTTTGACTTGTTACTTGAACAAGTGTTGGTAGATTTATAAATTGAACTCTTGCCTTCATCTTCCAATTGATCTTCAATTTATAGATGTTAAAAGGCTTTGAATATTCATTTTAAAATGAATATAGTCGTTTGGCACACTTCTTAAGTGTTAGATATATTTTAAAGCAATAAAACATGTGTTTATATTGTTGTCCATAACGTTCTTGACAAACGGAGAACGTTATTGCTTTTGGGTCTCATGGAAAACGTGAATGAGTTGTCACATGTCAGTTGGCACTGTTTTGAGTAATATTTATGCAGAACTTTCTACATAATATTGTAAGTACAATGTACTTGTGTCCTTGCTCATAACTCATCAATTTGGAGATCAATCTTGAGGCTGTTTTCCTCCTTTGGGCATTTCAGCTCGAGTTCTGGGCTTCACCGTTGATTTGAGCAATCTCGATACTCTTTAGTATGTGGTTTAGACTGTGAAAAATCGTTTGTTTTAATTTTGCCTTTAAAAGAGAATAACCAGAACGTTCATTTGTAAAACAAGAACATTCTTCGTTTCTGTTTTGTATGAGTGCTGGATTTTGACAGTTGTTATGTGTCAGTCCTTGTCTCAGAAACATGATGTGTTTTCAGCAAAAAGGTGCAGCAACAGTATCCTTGTTGTCATGGCTATCCTTGCTCATAGCTCATCAATTTGGAGATTGATCTTAATATTTTGCTTTGCCTTTGTTGATCATATTCGATCGAATATATCAAAAATGATATTGAGTATATAATTATTTCCTTTGTAATGAATACTGGTGACTTGCAATGTAAATTGATGTATTTTCGTAGCCTAGATCGATCTTGAATTAAAGAAGACAATGTTCTGTGTAAACTAGAATGTTCTTGGATTAATGCTGTCAAAACCAGAACATTCTTCGTTTTTCAGACTGTTGTCTATAATGATCTTCGCTTTTCAGACTGCTGTCCAGAATGATCTTCGCTTTTCAGACTGTTGTCCATAACGATCTTCGTTTTTCAGAATGCTGTCAAGAATGTTCTTCGTTTTTATGTTTAATAACCAGAACATTCTCCGTTTCTGTTTTCTCAAATTTGATATTTCTTCTTTCAAATGATCTTGCTTGTTTGGTTATACAATTCATCTTCCTTAGATAAAACTCAAGTGCACTCATTAGTAGATCACCATTCATAAAACTTAATCATTTATTTCATAAGGTTTGTTGTCATTAAAACATACATTAAAAAGATTTTTGCCTCAACACTTTTTGCATATTCCCAATCGTTCTCTTCCATACTTTGAGGAACTTGTTAAGTGCTTGGACTTGAAGTTGACATTGCTTAGAATTGATGAATTTTCATATTTTATTAATTTACTGTTGTTTAATTTATTTATGTATTTGAAGATTGTTGGATTTATTTTCTTGTGTGAGAGGTTGCTGACTTTTTCAAAGAATTGAATGATGTGATTGAAATTTTATAGTTTTTGAGACATTCAAGTATTAAATATATTTTCCCGTAAAATAAAAAACAGGTTAATATTTATGTATAACTCGCCAATCCAACCCAACTCAACTCGTTCTTGATCGGGTCGGTTCGGGTTAAATAAAAAAATACAGGTTTATAACTTAACTCAACCCAAAGATAATCGATCGGATATTGGCTTTTGTCAAAACCGGTCCAATCCAACCCACGTACACCCCTAGTCTCTAATAAGTGTATCATTGACACTTGAAGAGATATCATTGACACTTGAACAAAAACAAACCGTCTTTGTTAGTCGAAAACAACCAATGTAAAAGAGACCTACCTTTTTTTTACTATCTTCGAGTTTTTCATTATTAAAATTTTGTATTAAATAAATTTTTAGTATCTATAAAAAAAAATTAATACTTTAATTTTTACAAATATCACAAATTTTAATTTTAGTCCTTATCATCGGAACTAAAGTTGAAAAAATCCAGAACACTTTATAAGGAAGTGTTGCACGGATCTATAATAAACTCAAAATCAGAACAAAGAAGAAGATCGAGATCATCTCCTTTCTTTTGAAACTCATAACCCAACCAAAACATATTGAGATATACAAATCGAGAGATAACACACAAGTAGAGCTGTAAATTTTCAGAAGGTCACTAATTATTGACCTCAGCACATATGTTGGAGGAGCCAAAAATTTCATAGTTTAAAACGCCTAAAAAATGAAGGCCTTCAAAACCAAAAAGCCCTTAGAATTTTGTGGGCTTAAGTGGGTCTATGGACCCACTTTTTTTTAAAAAAAATCGATACTTTTTAGAAGAAAAAACAAATTCAAAATTTAAAAAAAAATGAGAAATAATTTTTTTAATTTTTTTTTCAAAATTTTCCGATAAAAAAATTGATTTTTTTCTAATAAAAAATATTTACAATTTTTTTTTCTCAAAGTTTTTTTGATTCGAGAAAAAAAATCAATTTTTTTTAAAACATGATCTAAATATTTTATGAGAAAAAATTATTTTACATTCTATTAAAAAAATTAACTTTCAAAAAGTTAAAAAAAAATATATCAATCAACAAAACATTGAGTTTGTGAGCCTATCACTTAATCTCACAAAAAATAATGAAATAATAGGTTTCTATCCTAAAAAATTTATTTGAATTTGAAACTTTATTTACAACTATGCTCACAAGTGAGAGATTGAAACTAAGAGAGAGAGAGCAAGAGAGATGTTGCAATCGAAGAGGAAGTCGTCGCAGTGGTGGACGAGTGAGGTACAACAGCCGCGACACGCTACGAATCGCGCATGTAGTCACGCCGAAGCCTTCCCTTTCTTCTGCGCGCTGTCGTTCACCACCGCCACGCTACGTCGATCAGCTTGCACTCCTCTTTTTCTCTTGCTCGCGTCGTTTCAAACTTTTATGTGATATGCATTTTTTTCCATTGCTGCAATTTCTGCAGTTCTTTACAAATCCCTTTAAGAATAAGGATAGGGAGATGAAACAAAATTTACATTTTGAAGTCCTTTTATGTTTAACTAGGAACAAGAATAATTCAGAGATTAGTGAGATGAAACAAAGCTTAATTTCATTTTATTTATTAGGTTATGTTTTTTATTTGTTTAAAAAACTAAAAAATATTTAATTAGTGATTAATAATGTGTTTTGGTGAGTCATAAAAAATTATGTTCAATTACACATATTCTATCGACAAAATATGTATGCAAAAAAATTGATGGGACTAAATTAAAAATGTTTTACGATTAAGGTTAAATCGAAAGGAAAATATAATGAATAAAATTAACCCCTATTTACAAGGACATAAGCCTATAATAGATAAATAAATTTAGGTAAAATTATACTTTTGATACTTTCTTTCTCTTATTTAGTTTTAACACGTGGTTTGATTTGGCCAGAGCTCTAGAATGCCACAATCAGCGAGAATCATTTGCAATAAACAATAATAGACTAATTTCAAACTAATTGAAAAAATAACAAGATTAAAACAAAATAGATGGTACTTGTTTGAACATAAAAATAAATCTTTTATTTAACAAATATCATCGTTCAAATTATAAGTGTTCATCCAAACCAAAACATTTTTATTCTCTAAAGAGTATTGGAAAGCAATACTGCTGGTTTTTACTTGAAAGGATTTATTATTGACCTAAATCCAGAAAAAACCTATCATTTAAAAGCTCATCTGTTCAAAGTTTAGATGTAGCGAGCTTGATGAGATCCTTCCGAAGAATTTTACCAGATGGATTTTTGGGTATGGAAGATATGAATGCCACTTTTCGAATTCTTTTATATGGAGCAACCTGTATATGACCCACAATGTGTTAACACTTGCATCAGCATTAATTAAAAACATCCCATAAATGTAATTTTCATAGTGTTAATTAGTTATTGGCAAGTATTTACTTGAAAAATTATGTAACAATTTATTTTGACAAGGCAAGAAAAAAATTCAATTAAAAATAGTGTCAAACTTCTTAAAAAAATACGATTCATAAAACAAAAACTCCACTAAAATGTAATTTTATGCAAAGATTGTGATCATTTAATCAATGAAAATTATAATAAATTATTCTGATATTAAAAAGAAACAATTTTAATTTTGAATTCCAATAATTAAATTATCTCATCTTTGATGTGATAGTTTTGAATCATCTCATAAAAAAAAAACAGTGCCATTGTTAAAAAGTGTTTGAAACAAACCTGTCCTGCAACAAAATCCATAACTTGTTTTTCCGATATGTTACTTCCAGCCTTCCTTACTACATATGCCATTGGAATCTGCCCAGCCTCATTATCGGGATACCTGATATTTACATTGCACATACATAACACAAATGTCTTAATTACTCGGGGAGAATGATAATTTACGTGCAAAATTTATCAAAACTTTAAATTTATAAAATTCAAAAATTGTAAGAAGTGTCTCAGGATACTAATATTATTTTACTATCCAGTTCTTCATTAACTAATAGGTAAATTAGTGTATACCGAATTTATCTTGATAATATTAAAATGTGGTATACTTCCACTTCAAAAAATGATAACACCAAGTATATCATCCCTTCTTTTCTCATTTCTTTTTCAAAAAGAACCATAAATAGTCAAAATCTAAATTTGAGACAAAGAGAAGGAAAGAAAGATACAAAAATAAAATGAAATGAAAAAAAATGCATTAATATATTATATCAAGTTTCAATCACACTACAACTTGAAATACTAAAGTAACAGATAGTGCAATTTGTCTGCAGTTAATCAAATCAAAAGTTAGTATTCAAAAATGAAGGTGCTCTTGCATGAAACAAAATTATATAAAATCCTAAACTATAATTGTAAGACATCCACAGCTTCCATGGATTGCAAGGAGATTGCTACTATACTTGCTCAATCCATGGTTTTTCCAACATGTAAAGCAAAACCCTCCAAAAATGGTGGCAAATTCTTCCAAAGAAGTTCATCAAACAGATAAGCATCATAAAGTTCATGAGAAAAGCAAAAAGAAAAGAGATGGATATACTTGATAAATTAAATCAAACAAAAAACTAAAATTAAGATATATACTAGTAATTCATCCTATATAATCTCTCGTAAATGAAAGGCTTACGGTATGACAGCAGCATCTAAAATAGCAGAATGAGTCAGCAGCAGAGCCTCTAGTTCTGCTGGAGGGACCTGTAACATCAAAAAAAAATAAAGAGAACTTTCATGAGATTGACAATATTTGTATTCTTAATGTTGTCCCAATTGTGTGTAATTAATTTAGTTTTTTAGATTAGGGATACTACTAGTACATTAGATAGAATAGAATTGTGGATGATTATAACCTGATATCCCTTGTATTTAATTAGCTCTTTCAAGCGATCAACGACAAATAAGAATCCGTCGCTATCAATATAGCAAACATCCCCTGTTTTTAACCAACCATCTGAAGTAAGGGTTGATGTAGTTGCCTCCTCGTTACTGAAATAACCTGACATCACAATGTCTTTAATGTTAACTAAAACAACAACCATATATAATAGAAAGTGAGCTTATATCTATCTAATAATACTAGGAGCATTATAGTATATATTCACTGTTAATTTAAAGTACTGTACATTTTTTTTATTTTCATTTATAAATAGGTTGGTCAGTCCTACACGTTTAATAAAAATGTTTGATAGGCATCTTGCGTAAGCATAAAAGTTGGTCGTACATTTTAAAATACAAAATGGTTATGGCGAATCTATCTGCCCCCAATTTCCATGTGGATTTTTTGTCCGTCAAATCTAACTAATTATTTATTTATAAGTGCTTAAAAAAAAGAAAGAAACAAAGTTTGGCATGGAAAGCATTTGCATAAAAAAAATAAATAAAGACGAACCTTTCATGATGGTGGGACCCCGGAGCCAAAGTTCACCCGTTCGATTAACAGGTAGCGGTTTAGAAGTGTGAGTGTCGACAATCATAGCCTCCGTTGAAGAAGACAAAAGTCCCGCAGTGCCGTACTTACGACTCTCTTCCAAAGAGTCAGTGGAAGCCCCAACTCCAGAGGATTCTGTTAGACCATAACCCTGAAGTATGGCAACATTCGGGTACTTGTCAATAAACCCTTCTGTAACCTCTTTGCTTAGAGGAGCCCCACCTGAGAGCACCGTATGAAGGGAACTCAAATCATACTTGCTCTTAATCGCATCAGCGTTGTTAAGCATAGCCACCAGTATGGGCGGCACAAGCGGTAGGATCGATGCTCTGAATTTCTCAATGGATGAAAGCATATCGTGCATCTCGAATTTCGAGAGAACAACAATCGTTGAACCCAAAGCGAGAAGCCCTGTTGCGAACACTGCAAGACCGTATATATGAAACATTGGAACAGTGCATATGAAGGTTTGTCCACGTTCCTCTTCTTCTTTACTGAATCTAGCCAATACGATTTGAACCATTGCTATCAGATTCTTATGCGAAGATACCACACCTTTGCTGGGACCCGTTGTTCCAGATGAGTAAAGTAAAGTAGCTGTGTCGTCCTGGTTCACTCGTTCCCTCACTCTACTCAACTCTGGTTCTTTCTTCATCATTTCCTCCAGTGTATTTGATGAGTTGCCTTCGGATTCCATGAGAATGATTTCAAGTGTGGGTGATGCTCCTCTGATTTTGGGAGCGAGGAGAGGGGTTGTGAAAGCGAGGACAGGTTTGGAATCGGCGATCTGCTTGGCGATTTCGCGTGTTGTGTTCAGGGGATTGGTGGTGGTGATGATTGCGCCGAGGGACATCACGGCCAGACACACCACCGGGAAATAGATGGAGTTGGGAGAGAGGATGAGGATGACGTCACCCTTTCGGATTCCCATGTTGGAGAGAGATGAAGTGACGGCTTCGACGGCACTCCAGAGTTGTTGGTAGGTGAAGTGTCGGCCGGTTGATGCATCAATGAAAGCGATGCGGCCGTGATGCGAGCGGGAGGAGATGAAAGTGGTGGCGTCTAAGTAGTGACTTGGAGGGAGTGGAAGGGGTTTCCTCTTGCTAAAGAAGATTGAATTGGAGCTGCAAAAACCACTCGTTGGGTCCATACTATTCTCTTTCATATTCCCACCCTGCAACTCCATCACTCTCTATTTGCTTCTCTCACTCTCTATTTGCTTCTCTCTATTCTATGTAAATGCTACTTGTCTTTTGTAAATACTCTATTCTCTTTCTTTAAAATCTTCTACTCTATACTTGAGTACAAAATTGTACCGTCATTCTCTCACAAATCACAATAAAATTAATTATTAATATTATTATAAACGTAATTGCAATGTATAATGTATTTGACTGTACAATTAAAATATTATAATCTTATATTCGAAATTGAAAATAATAACAAGTATATTTATTAATGCCATATTGCTGATGAAATGGCGGAGTAACAATTCAATTTTTTATTTTAACATTTATATAAATTAATTAAATGGATAAAAATAATAATTAATTAAATGCATCAAATTCTGTGATTGGTTAGCGGATACATACATGACATAAACGTGGGTGTATGTAAGCTTTTTGACTGTTTGGAGAGTGGTCAAATGGACGGTCGTCGCATATGGACACATACTTGTGCTGGTCGGTACTCTTCTCGTTTTTCCATTATTATCAATTACATGTCTATTAATTTTATTTATGTAATTTTTATTTATAAAGGGTGTGTTTGTTTAAATTTAAATAAAATGATTTTTAGTTTAAAACATTCATATATTAATTTTTTAGAGATTTGTTTAAAAATAATTTTTGATTTCTGTTTGTTTACTATCATAATTTTTTTTTTAAATGAAAAAAAATATATTTTTAATCTATTTGTATATAATTTTATAAAAGTAATTATTTAAACTACAAAATTATTATTAAGGATATAATTTTTTCTAAATACACTAATTTCTCTCTTTTCTAAAATTATCATAAGTATGTTGTCATAGTTTGATTATTTATAATCATTAAGCCAATAGTACTTGATAGAGTCTTTTCCATATGTTATAATAAATATTTCAAATTGGTCACTTCAAAATTTATTACTTTAATTCATTTTTTAAACTCGTTTCAAACTTGATCAATGTACCTTAAATAACTATAAAAAACAATAAATAAACCTACAAACGCAAAAATAAATTTGTATAAACATATGAATAAGGTAAAGATAAAATGATTCAAATAAAAAAAATAAGAACAACAAAAATCGACGTGGAGACATAGAAAAGTAGAAGAAAAAAAACTTACTTGATGAAAAGCATGGAAAGAGAAAAAGGTCACAGGGGAGTGCGCGAAAGGGAAAATGCAACTGAGGGAGAAAACCTAGTAAAAAAATTGATGTATGGCTATTTCGAATTTTTCAAAAAGGGTAATTACATTATTTTCTCATAGTGAGTTAAGTTGTGGGATATTTATCTCTACCTACTGCAAGAGGTAAATGTGAGAAATTATTAATTTTTCATTTTTAGTCAAAACATAATTTTTTATTTTAAAAAATAGATTTTTCTATGAAAAAATATGAGACAAACGCCCAAAATTATAAATTTTATGTTTTTTTATCTATTAACAAAGTACTTTATGCCAAAACATGAATTCTTTTTATTTTTTTATTTTTTTTTTATTTTTATGTTTGTATCTTTTATTGTTTACAACTTATTATAAAGAAAAAATTGTTTTTATATTTGTCCACTCCCATCTTTGAAGTTTTTAAAGGCCACACTAAATGAATTTGGATGATATATCATTCTATACTTTTTTTTGATTTTATTTTACTTTTTATTTATTTATTTTGATTTGATTTAAAAATTTATATTATATAAAATATACATATAAAATTTCACATAAATTTTTTAAAAAAAACTTAACTTTTAATTTTGATTTTTTTTTTTGAATAAGCTTGATTTTACCATTTATTTTGTTTGCGGAAAAATTAAAAAGAAAGTGCAAAAGATAAAATTATAATCTGGAACACACATCAATTTTTATTTTCAAATGTTTAATTTAACATATAAATTAAGTCAGCAAAATTTAACTTAATAATTCACTCTTTTTTTAAAAAAAAAATTGTGTGTAAAAAGATGGAGTTTTTCTCTCTCAATCTATGTGGGTAAAAAACATTTTATCGTTATTTGTTTTATTTCTTAATAATGTCTATCCATCTAAATAATTAGTAGTATTAAATATCTTCGTTTTTTTTTTAATCTTTTATCTCTTATTTCTTTGACCAGCTAAACCAAACATTAATGTGTTAAAATTATTTGTTATTAATTAAATTTAAAGTTTGACTTGATAAAAGTGTTTGTTTTATGTACCCATTTTTTATTTTATTCATTTGTTTATACTAAACATTTTGAATGATGGGTTAATAAAGTGGTTTGGGAGAGTTGAAGTGATAAAGAGATCATAGGTTCAACTCTTTCGTATAATAAAATAACAATTAATTATTAATATTGAATATTTCAAAAACAAAACTGTAAATTATGGATTTATTATTTGATGATTAGGATAAAAGATATTATTAGGATTTATTATTTGCTAAATTTGATAGGAGAAATGTTTTTCCGTAAGCCAATAAATATTAACAATATTGAGAAGTCGTTATCACTTTGTGGCCAGCAATATATTATATCTTATATATAAGAAGAAGAGAAAAATGGTGCAAAATACAACCTAAAAGGAAATAAATGGGCAATAGGTTGTTCATGGTTCATGTTGAGTCAGGTTTGATTGGACTTGATACTAGACAATAAGGTTGAGTTTGGCACTAAAACCTATTGATTTATTCTTTACACATGTCCTAACGCAACCTCTTTTCGGATAGATCATGTTAAGTTTAGGTTATGAGAGCAATATTGAGATGTCATACTTAGACAATTTTGTTGTGAATGGTTTCATACACTCAAACAATGTTAATGGTTTGTAAGCAATGCACCAAACAAATCTTAGGAAATAAAGATTGGTCAAAAGTAGATAATTTTAAATGGGAAGTATTTCTTAGCTATGACTTTTTTTTACATCAATTTTACACTACCATGCTTTAATTAGACTTATGTTACCATCAAGTCGAGATCACTCTATCAAATAAAGTTCACCCATTAGTTTAGATTGCTAATATATAATGTAATTATATTGGAAATAGGGATCACATGCAAAAGTGGATATGTGTCCTTACAGAAATATGTATGTATTACCCTTCAACCATATTGCGAGTGAGTGAATTGATTTACATCACATTCAATACACTTGTTGCAAATGAATAGTTTCCTAGAACACTATACTTGACTCATTAGTTGTATGATTGCCTCGAGCGATTTGTCCACCAAAGGTTATTTGATCTTTAAGGTGATCCTACAGTATATGCAAAACAAAGACAAATAAACATAGAGGTAAAAACACATAATACACACCAAAAGATCAAGAAACACAAATAGAAAAGTGCAACAAAACACATCCATCTTCAAGCTAGTTTTTAGAGATCAACCTAGTACATCTATACTCACACACCTAGTATTCTATATACTTCTACAATAGCAAAACAAACCTAATAACCCCATTAAGCTTACAATGGTCCTCCCTAGCAAACAACGTTAGGCGAGTAAGTTTGTTTTCCATCCACATATTTTGTACATTGTGTCTTAGAGTACATCTTTGTACCCAACATTCTGTAAAATGTGAAATATATTGGAGTTTCGTATGTGATCGCCACCATAGATAGTGATATAATTATATGTCTTCGAAATAAATAGACGCTTCAATGCTGCAACATAAGATAGACCAAAGTATTGGTCACTTATGGAACTAGTTGGACGCGAATGCATCATGTGGAACCTTCGTGGTCTTGTATTCACAACAAATATAACAATAATGGTACGATGCATCTGCATACACATATCAAAATTAATATGTTAAATCTTACTCAAACCTATGTGTACGATAATGATATGATGTCTATACTTATTCATTACACGTTACCTCGAATCATGAAATATTGTCTGCATCTTGGCTTATATAGTAATAAATTTCAAATCATTTTGAGTACTCGTTATGTTAGAAAAGGCAAAGTACTAGGTAAACCATCAATATCCATCACTCTCACCCCACCATATGCCACAAGGACAATATTAAAATAATACATGTCATAAACATTATTAATTCTCACAACATAATAAGTCATTTCCCTATAATAAACAACTATCAACCAACACATAACAAAGTATCAAATATCATCATACAAACATACTTGTACATCACTCCTGGAGCCGCATAAGGAAATCGTCAACTAACATGTATCAACAAGTCACACATAAAGCTATTAACCTAAGCCAATCATACACCATAGTAAAAAGTCACATAGAACAGACAATTCATGTATCCTAGGGTTGTGCATTATCATACATATTTAGTCAACATATATATATATATATATATATATATATATATATATATATATATATATATATACACATAGTAGAGTTTGGGTCACGTTGCATCTATTCATATAGTAATTACAATCCTACAATTGTGTAAATTTAGATCTCCTATTTATATGGTTATGAGGCTTTTTGGCATTTCATGCGGTTTTTAGTCGCCCGAATATGTCTTTTTTTTTTTTTGTCATTGTGTAGTGTATATTAGTTCTCACCACTTATGTTTGAAAGTTACTCATAACTACACATTTTCCTCTTGTTTCTAGTACCTCGTTCTCTCTGACTATTAGTTCGCTTCCCATTAACCTTGACTTTTACTTGACCCTCAATGAGGGAATCCCTAATCTGTAGACTTGTTGCCTAAATTTATAGATGGAGAAAGACATTGAGAGAAATGTATATAAAAAGGGATAGGTGTGGCAGGCAAAAGAATGAATGGGTTACTTATGGCTAGAATATTGTGTGTTTGTGTCTCAAGGCAATTCATTCATGCCAATAATAGTACGACACAATTTTATATTGCACAAGGCACACATGTGTCATTAATGAATTATACACTCTAATTTAATGCACTTTTTAGAGACATTTTTAGGGTTATTTTTAGCGAAATTATATGCTATTATATAAATTTCTAAACTAATCTACTATTTTTTAGAAAAGATGAAAAGAATATATGCTATAATATATAATATGTATATAGTATTATATTATATTTATTACACATTAATATATTATTATATATTATAGTTGTTATAAAGATTTGGATGATATTTTAATCGGTCTAAATTGAGAAGCATTGGTTGTTGAGAAAAAAGAGGCAGAACAAGAGTTAAAGGAATGCGAAAAAATTGCTTGTGAGGAGGAGATAAAGCATAAAAATGAAATTGCATATGGATAAAATATTGGGGGAAACAAGTGTGCATAGGATATTCAAAAAGAGAGCAAAAATACTCATCATTTGATACTTGAAGTTGGAGTAAAGTGTCTTAAGTTTTGGAGTAATAATTATTCTATTTATATATTTTTATTGTTTTATTTAATTTGAAGAACATCATTATTCTTATATTGATTTTCTTTACAATAATTATTAACTAAACTCTCTTCTAAGGTCGTTGTGTATCTTGTAATTGAGATACATTTTATTATGTCTTAGTTATTTATTCTAATTTTATTTTAATTACTTTGTATTGTTCAATTAAATTTTCCTATTGCTATAATCACATGTTAGGATTGATTACCCTTTGCATGCTATTAATCAATCAGTTGTTAGTGATCGTACTACTATTAATTGGTTGATCTATAGAATAATTGAGACTATAAATTATTGTACGACCATACTTAATTTTAATCTTCTAATCGTTTAACATTTTTATGTTTTTCTTGTATTTAAACTCTTTGCATGACCAAACAAGAGGTCTGTTTAGGAAAAAAAATATTAATCATGAATGATCAAATGAATTAATAGTCTTAGTAAATGGATTGGTTATTGAATTAAAAGAAAGTAATCCAAATAGAACTAGAATAAGAGGTAATCAAAGTTACACGTGAAACTGTGACCCTAGATTTCTCTCAATTGATCTCCAACCTTACATTTTTATTCTTAATTTTATTGTTATTTGTTATTCAGTTATCTAACCAATTCAACAATTATTATTTATTTAAATAATAAATAATTTTAATTAGTTGATACTTGTTAATTAACTCACGTAGATACAATAATATTCTATACTACTTATACCACAGAGCACACTTGCTCTGAGTGTGTTTCTAACGAAACACGAATTTACTTGAATTGAGGTGGTTTGTGTTAAGAAATGCAGACAATGATTGTTTTTTTATGAAATGCAAACGAGTTGATGAGAATAACTTAGAGGAGACTCGACGAAGATGAATATATATGGTATGTTAGACTGCACAATAACGAATACTAGTGGTGACCAAGTAGGGGGAGAAGAGATAGACTAAAGATGGTCACGACACAAACAAAATAAAGCAAATAAACGATTTTCTAGAAAAATAAATTGTGATCTAGTAAGGAATTGTTTGAGTGAAGTTAAAGTTTCTCAATTCTCATATGAATTTTGCGAGTTAACGAGTACACTGTCTGAAATTTTTTGTCCCAACACCTGGACCAAAAGCCACATAGTTAGGGGTGCTCATGTTTAAATAAATTGATAAACTAAAATAAAAAATTGAACAAAACTGATTTTTATTAAATGCCTTTATCTTTTTATGAAAATTGACCGGATCAATATCAAATTTTAATATTTATATATTTTATTATTAGTATGAGATGTTATATTAATTTATTATTTGTTGATTTTTTGTTTTTTTAATTATATATATATATATATTATTATTATTAGTGTAGTTAACTTATTTTTGGTACTATTCCCAATATAATTGGTATTCTTAATTTTGGAATGTCAACTTTTAAAATGTTATTTTATTTAGTTTCACCTTTTACAAATGTTAATTTATTTAAATTTAATTGTAATTTTGATTTCTATTTTATTAATACGTGAAATTGATTGTCCTCTTTTATAGTTTGACAATTTTGATTCATTCTTTTAATTTTTTAACTAAAAAAATATTGATTTGACATATTTTAAATAACATGATTTATGAATAAGTGATGTTGACAGATTAATACACATGAAATTACACTAAAATCTTTTAAAAATATTAGTTTAAAATTATTGAATTATCCATTTTTGTAATTTAATTAATAATATACGCATAATTATCGTATCGATATGGTTCTACATCACGATCGTATGCTGCGTCATTTAATATATATATATATATATATATATATATATATATATATATATAACTATTATTTTAGTTAAAAAATATAACAGAGGAATTAAAATTATCAGATTTTAAAATAAGGTAATCAATTGTATGAATTAGTAAAAATATGACGACTAAAACTATAATTAAATTCTTTATTTATATATAAAAATTAATTATTTATAATTCCTTAAATACGTTGTATTCTATTATCATATCTTAAATATTAGATCGAATATTAAATTAGTGAGATCTCTAAATCATAATTTTATTAATTGTTTAAATATCTTTTTTATTCCTAAATTTTTTAATCGTAATATTTTGACCCCTTTAATTTTATTTGAACAATTTAGCCCCCACATTTTCCATCTTTATTATTTCTTAGTTATTTTTTGAATCGCTGATGTGGCGTTTTTATTTGACAAAAATTATTTAAAAGCTAAAAAATCAGAAAGTCATGTTGACCTCTTTCTTCACTCTTCAACGATCAGAAAACAGGAAAACAAGTTAACATGTTCTCTATTTCTCCTTCTTAAATGACTCTACGTTACTAGCTTTGTGGTATAATGCTTACGCCATTGTTACCAACTTACTCGTTGTTGTTAACTTGGTCGTCGCGAAGCTTCGTGCGGTGTTTCCTATCCGCGACTTCTCTCCGTGTTTTAATTTTTTTATTATTTTCTTTTATTTAGATTTTTAAATAAGTTGCTGAGTTTTTTTTTCAATAACTCCTAATTTGAAAATTTTACTAAATTACTCTTTTTTTGAAAATTATATCACAAAATATGATTGTGTTATTTAGTTATAAATCGCTTTTGTAAGTGCTGACTTTTTAGGGAATTTTAAATTTGCAAAAATGACTTTTTTATTGTTTTTTATTTTTTATTTTTAATTAAAAATAGTCGACTTTTGAAAAATAAACTTTTTGCATTTAATTTTTTTTTCAGGAAAAAATAATATACATATATAATTAATATAATTTATTAATAAAAAACAACGAGTTAACCGACGTAGTCCGTATTTTTTTGGTAGAGTTCGTTTGAGACATAATAAAAATAAGTTATCATATTCTATTTGAATCCAGTATTTAATAAATTAACATGATATGATAAGTTAATTCATATATCATGTTTCTTTAGTTGAAATTTCTATCTGAATATGAGTTGATGTAGAATAAGAATACTAATTTAAGCAATTACATTTATAAAAATATAATTTAAAATAAAAAATTAAAATATAATAAAATATAAATAAAAAACAATTTATAAAATATAATTTAAAATATAAAATGTAAATATAAATAAAAAATGAAATAATTAATAGAATTTGATATTAAATTTAAGAATAAAATAAAATATTAAAAATTCATTTAAAAAATATTTATAATTTTATTACAAAAGTAATTTTGTTATATTATTATTATTATTATTATTATTATTATTGTTGGTGTTATAGTATTATTCAATTATCATTGAATTTGAATTTGACACATTCTCAACGTAAAGTCCTATGTCATTTTTTTTCTACTAACGTCTTCATTGGTAATGATTTTCGGTAATAACTTTTTACAGAAAAATCTGTAAGTAACTATTTGCGACCTCGTGTTACTTGTGGACCCTTAGTCATATAAGATCAATAGGAAACACATGTTTGAACATATTTTATGTTTTGCATTTTTTAATGTTTTTGACATTAGATAATTACTAAATTTTTTGTGGTAAAAATAAAATTTACAGTGAATTGTAAATAATTTTTTTAATAAATTTTACCAATAATTTAATTGTTTATCTTAAAAAATATATTAATAGTCTATTTAACATAAATTAAATTGTAGATGAATTTGATTATTTATAACTTCTCTAAACTCAATCTTTTTAGATCACTATCATTATTTTCTTTTTATGTTTCTTTATTTATATTTTATATAATATAAATAAAAATTATTATGCTTTTTTTACCAATGTTTTTTTAGTTAAGTCTAATGAGATATTAGACTTAAAAGTAATATAGGAACTATTGATGTAAATTATAAACCGTAAACTCACGACGGTTATCACCTAGTTTTGCAGCTCCAAATAGAAGCTAAGGTGCTACTCTTTTAATATTTTATTTATTTATTTATTTCCTTTTCTTAATGTCTACCTTGAAATGTGTGGTTATTTTGAACGGACGGTGACTTGGGTCATTAATTTGAGGAGTAAGATTTATTGGAGTGGAAATTGCAGTATTGAATCCCCTTGCTGATTGAAGAAGAATGCAGTTGAGGGAGAGTGAAGGAATAGAGGGGAAGACATTTGTGGTCACCGGTGGACTTGGATTCGTAGGATCTGCTCTATGCTTGGAACTCATACGAAGAGGCGCTCAAGAGGTGCGAGCCTTCGATCTCCGCCAATCATCTCCTTGTTCGCATATTCTTAAAGAGAAGGGAGTCAACTGCATACAAGGTTGGTTGGTTAATTGATTTCATTTTCGATTATTATTATTATTATTATTTGACTGAATCCTCACTTACCCTATCAATTCAATTCAATTCAATTTTGGGGCTAATAGGGGATGTTTGCCGCAAAGAGGATGTTGAAACGGCACTCCGCGGTGCCGAATGTGTATTCCACCTTGCGGCCTTTGGAATGTCAGGAAAAGAGATGCTGCAATTCGGTCGAGTTGACCAAGTCAACATAAATGGAACGTGTCATGTTCTGGACGCTTGCCTAGAACTTGGGATCAAAAGGCTTGTATATTGTAGCACATACAACGTCGTCTTTGGAGGTCAAAAGATCCTCAACGGAAATGAGACCTTACCTTATTTCCCAATTGATCGCCATGTTGATCCATATGGCCGCACTAAATCAATTGCTGAACAGTTGGTTCTAAAGAATAATGCCCGCCCTCTCAAGTAACTAACTTACTTGCCTTTCATTATTATTACTTCTTACACTATTATTTATCTCTGCTCTGCTATAGGAAATTATGATATTGGCATTCTAAGTTTATTATTCATACTCATACTAAAGTTTTATCATGTTGATTTTTTAACAATTAACATATTATACTTTGCTTTATTTTTGCTCTATCTGTTACATAACATGGTCATGTTTATATATAATTTATTCTTTTTATATATTTTTAAATTTTATATCTCAGTTTTTTGAAAAATTTCGTACCTGGTACGGGTGTCATACCCGCAAGTATGCAGTAGAGTACATGTGATTACTACTTTGCTTGCATAACCTTTTCATCCTCTAAAGGAACAACACTGGGGGTCGTCTTTACACTAGTGCTGTTCGTCCAGCTGCAATCTATGGACCGGGGGAAGACAGGCACCTTCCAAGGATCATAGCCATGGCAAGGTTGGGTCTGCTTCTGTTCAGAATTGGTGATCAAACTGTAAAATCAGATTGGGTTTTTGTGGATAACCTTGTCCTTGCTCTTATATTGGCAAGTATGGGACTTTTGGATGACAACAATGGCAAGGGGAAACAGCCTATAGCTGCTGGCCAGGCATATTTTATATGCGATGGTGATGGTTTCTCTATTTTAATGCCTCTATTGTTAGAATTTCTAGAAGCAAAGGCTGACTCTTCTTTTGTTCAGGTTCACCTGTCAATTCTTTTGAATTCCTCCAACCTCTACTCCGGAGTTTGGATTATGACCTACCAAAAACATCTTTAGCTGTCGAACATGCTCTTGTTCTTGGGAGGATTTGCCAGGGTGTTTATATGATTTTATATCCATGGCTTAATCAGTGGTGGCTCCCTCAGCCATTCATCCTTCCGAGTGAAGTACACAAGGTCAGTATATCTCTCTCATTCTAGCTAGTGGATTAGTTTGAGGCTTATATGGAGGCCTAGAAATGTTAGGCATGTTAAAACTTTCAATGATATCTTTGGAGGTTCATATCATGTGGTATTTAGAGCTCAAATCCTAGAGCTTGATGCAGACTTGTTCCTTGCATATTTGGGAAATTTCTTCATCTTCACCTTTTTAATTGTTTAATTTGATCCAATTGTTGTATTCAATGTGTTTTTTTGGCTTTTAAATCTAGCTTAAACTCAATTGAATGGTATGCTTTACCATTAGGATTCACAATTGTGATCCATGTTGCTAGAAGCACTTCCTAACTTTGTGTTTGTGCCCTCTTGAGACACGAGCCTACAGTCTTTTTTAAAGTAAGGTTTGAAGGTGCACAAACATGAAAAAGGTGGTTGAATTGTGTTTGTCTAATTTAAAATTCTTTTCTTTTCTTAAAACTGATTCGGTAACTTAACAAATTAAACTAATCAGAGGTAGCAATAAACAGACAGAGCAAAAGTAAAGTGACACACCAGATTTTATCCTAGTTCACTACCAATGTGGTAGTTACATCCAGTTCCCTCACACAGAATGATTTATTCACTAATTCAAAACCTGAATTACAACAACACCTGACCCTATAAGTCAGTCTTCCCAACCTAAAACCTACAAGTTGTTGGGGACAAACTACACCTTGACCCTACAAGTCAAGTCTTCTCAACACCAACCTGAAACCTACAAACTGTTTGAGGCAAACTAAAGTCACTACTGGGCTGGATTACAAAAGATTAGAACTAGTTCGATTTTGCTTCTTCTAAGCAGATTTGATAACAATAATTTTCACACTGACAAAGTACTGAGCAGTAAGTGATTCAAACTTGAATGAGTGCCTTGCTTGAAACTTTGAATCTGAATACTTTATAATTTTTGAGTTTTTGTATGCGCAGTTGTATTCGTATATTTCTGTATTGTTTGTTTTATTGATTCTTCTTCAGACTTGATTCACTATTTATAGAGTGAATTAGAGTTTCAATATGGTCCCTGATAATTTCTGAATCGTATCTGGGGTGCGATTTGGTCAACAAAGATTTCCTCAAAATATAATTTTGATTGATACACTGTTGATAATATGACCGTTAGAGAATTTGTTGTTTCCAAATCTGGTATGAGCAAATCTTCTTGAACGATGTTGTGCAAATATTGCCTAGATAACGTTTGACAACAATTCACCTTGAATCTTCCTTTATACGCTTGATTGAATTGGAGCAGGAACATAACAGAGCCTGCTCTTGGACCTTCAGAAAATTGATACGACTAAGTCTTCTTCATATCATTGACTATTCATCAGAGTCCCTGACTTTCCATTAGAACCATTGACTTTTTTTCATTGTAACATGACTTGATCATTGTAGTCAGATGCTGTGTTGCTTGGTTCAAGATAGTCAGATGCAGAGGCAACTGTATGACTTAGAATTAGTGGTAGAGGCAACTTCACCATGTTGCGCAATCAGAGTTAGTGCAACTTCAAAGGCTGAGTATTAGAGGCAACATTCTGGAACGTGTTGCAGTCTTCAGAGCGAGCGGAACATAAGCTTCAGATGCATACTTGAACAGAAGCTTCAGAGGCATGCTTCAGACTTCAGAGGCATGCTGAACAGAAGCACCCTTAAGTCTTCAGAGGCAGATGCGCGCACACACCAGCACGTGCGTTGACTTGGTTTGACTTCGCTTCCTATGATGTCTTCGTTTCCTCTGACATATTCGCTTCCTTTGATGTCTTAGTTTCCTCTGACATCTTCACTTCATTTGATATCTTCCTCTAATATTGTTTCTTATAATTTCTTGCACACTTAATGAAACCATCAATAAATCAAAAATACCTTTGTTAACATCAAAACAACATGAGGAATTGTTTCTGGGACCAACTTGGTTCCAACAAGGTTTGACGTGAAAGCCTGATTAAAATTAAAGTTTGTAACAAGAACTTTATATATACCTTTATTTCTTAAAGTATTTTGATATGTTTGTAGACCAATATATTTAAATCTTTTTCCACCCCTATTTGTTTGCACTTCTCAACTTCTATGTTTGAAATAAATAAACTTTGGATCATGTATGATTACCCTAATACAACTGCATTCATGAAAGTTTTTCCTTTTCTATATGTTCGAATCCCTTTAGATGAAGATTCAAGGTGCAATCATCCTGATGCCAAGAATGACATGTAAATTATGTGCTTTTATATTTGATCTTTGACAGGTGGGAGTGACCCATTATTTCTCTTATCTTAAAGCCAAAGAGGAAATTGGCTATGTTCCCATGGTGACCTCACGAGAGGGGATGGATTCTACCATATCTTACTGGAAACAGAGGAAAAGGAAAATTATGGATGGGCCTACCATCTTTACGTGGCTGTTTTGTGTCATTGGAATGACCTCACTCTTCTGTGCTGCTTTCCTACCAGACATAGGGATTTTGTCTCTTCTCAGAGCTATATGTCTATTTGTCTTTCGGTCAATGTGGATGACAAGGCTGGTGTTTTTTATAGCGACAGCTGCACATGTCCTTGAGGCCATTTATGCTTGGTACCTGGCTAAAAGCGTGGATCCTGCCAATGCAAGAGGCTGGTTTTGGCAAACATTTGCTCTGGGGATGTTTTCATTGCGTTTTCTATTGAAAAGAGCAAAGGAATAAGTAAGAATCCCTCGTCTTGTACCGCAGTCATTTTCACGAAACGAATTCTCTTTCCCGTCAATTGTAATAACCTCTAGTATGCTGATTACCCGCCAAGATAAATTAACAGTGGTTGTAACAAAAAATAAAAGACCAAAAAATTTAACAGTGATAAATTTTTTTTTACCCCATCAATCAATCACTTTACTTAATAATATTTGATTTTTATCGTAATTATTTACAAAGTTAGTCACATAATTTCCTTGCCGTGTAACAACTTTTACATTGATAGGGCATTGAAATTAAACTTGATAATAAATATCTAAATTAGTCTCTGACAATTTAACGCAATCTAAATTAGTTCATGATAACAAAAATAATATCCAAATTAGTCTCCAACCGAATAGTGTAACGAAAGGTGATTTTTTTGAAATATATTTTTAATTTTTATAAAATTACGATCTTTTGAATTTAGTCATTAAATTTTTTTAATTAATTTTTAATCTTTATTTTAATTTTATAAAGTTTTTATTTAAAGATTAAAAATATCATTTTTTTTACAAAAAAACTTTTAAAAATAGAGATTAAAATTGAATTAAAAAGTTTAAGGACTAAAAATTTGAATTTTTTATACAAATTAAAATAAAATTTTAAAATTTAATAGAAATTAAAATTTATTTTACTTTTTTTTAATTATTAAAATTACACTTTCTAAAACTCAATTTTTTAGATTTTAATATGACCTCTAAAATATTTATAATACACTCATCAAATCCTACATTAAATTTCATAGAGAGACAATCGGTTGATGCGATTATTAGATACATACAATCACTTGATTGCCAAGATTATCAGAGACAAAAAATGTAGATTGTAGAATTGGAGATAGACAAATTAAAACATAGCTACATTCATCGTGTCTGTGTTTTTTTTTTTTTTTTTTTTTTTTTTTTTTTTTTTTTTTTTTTTTATAATTATTATCAATTAAAAATGACACATCAAAACCACTTAGTCAACATTTCGTCAAAATCTAAGTGGGGCTATGAAATGAGAAAGGGGTAAACTAAGAGGCCAAAATCATTCAATTGAAACTAGAGGGTCAAAATCATACAATTAACAAATTATGAGTCAAAAGTGCAATTAAACCTATTTAAAATGAGTGAAGATGTGGAAGAATCTTCATCTTAATCACTTGAAAAACATGGTCGCTTTGTAGGAGTACAATTAATTTTGTTTTCATCTAGACTTATTGTTGTGATCTCATTTAAATAATTTGAAATATCCATTGTTGATTCCGTTAACTTTCACATCAAATCATAATACACATTTTGTAATTATTATGTAACAACCCTCTCACAACCTTAAAAGATTAAGATAGTAATTATATTATTAGGATTTTGTTAGACATTATACATATTTAGTAATATTTTGATTTATGTTCAAAGTTGGGGTGAAAAGTGGTAGTATTAACTAGTACAAGTGTCAAAAGAGGAAAACACACCATTTTTATTTCTCTCTCACTCTCTCACTCACGGGTACACCAACTTATTCTAACCTTCATTTCTTTCATCACCAACTACACATTCCTTCTTTCACCACCAACCCCACTTTCTCTAAAAATATCCCAACACATAACCACACTCTGTTTCTGTTCATCATATCGTCTCGCTCATTTCCTTTTCTTCCCCAAGATCCTTCAATGGCAACAACCATCTGAAGGTCACTTCTTGCAATCGGACCTCGTGCATGTCATCTCCTTCATCTTTGGTGTCAATACAATCCAAAACAACACTAAAAGAAGACAAAAACCATATTAGGGAATCTCATATTCGAACAATTGCAGTAGAGGTAAAAGTGTTAAGAGCTAAGAAACCAAAAAGCTTCCACAACCCAACTTGATTCTAAAGGAAATTTCCCTTTTCAAGAGTGTGAGTTCTTTTCCTTGAACTAATTTGTTTGCATATGGGTTTTTAGGTTCGACTTTAAATTCATCCACTGTTGGAAATTATTTTCTAGGTTTGAATTAATAGAATCCTTAAAACTAAGAGTGAGGAAAAACCGTGAGGTTTGGCATGTAGGAAATATTGAAACCTACATTCAGTTCTTCCAAAATCATTCATTCTGCATATGTTTGTGTGGATGATTATAATGTGTTAAGGGTTGAAGGAATGAGGGTGAAATGTTAGTGGCTAACTGGTGAGTGATTGAAGGAATGATGGTGAAATTAGTGGGCTAATTGGTACGTTATCTGTTTTAACGTGTACCCTGAAGTTCTCCCTCAAGACATTCGATTTTTCCTCTGATCCAGTTCTCTATATGGAAATTCGATTTTGCTTATGATCCAATTCTTCTTCTGATCTAGTTCTACTTTTGATCCAATTCTTCCTCTCATCTAGTTTTACTATTGATCCAATTCTTCCTTTGATCTAGTTTTGCATCTGATCCAATTCTTCCTCTGATCCAATTCTTCCTCTGATCCAATTCTATTTCCGATTTAATTCTTCTTCTAATTCAATTCTTCCTCTGATCCAGTTCTTCCTCTAATTCAATACTTCCACTGATCAAGTCTTCCTTATGACTTGACTTCCTCTAATCATGTTTTTCCTTTGACTTGACATTCCTCTTATTAAGTATTTTCTTTGATTGAGACTTCCTCTGATCGTAACTGCCTCTAACTGTAACCCCACACTGATTGAGACTCCATCTGATTGTGAAGTCCCTTTAACTATAATTTCCCTTTGATGATTAACGTGAGACTAATCTGTCTTTTATGTTTTGCAAATTTATTATGATGAAGTTAATTAATTAATTGCAATTGATGTGATAATAAAGTATGCATTATAACATAATGTTATGACATGCATTGTTTTAAAAGGTTACAATGGAACATTGAGGATTGTTTTAGGTATGAAACATATGTAAAGCAAGAATACTTGGGACGCCAATTGGGATCATGGCCAGACCAACTTTATCAAGAGGTTCTCAATTATCTTGGTGATCCATGTCGAGATAATTGATGAGGCATTTTCCATACTTTAAAGAAAAGGAATGAAAGTTAAGGACTGTTTTTATTAAACACACTTGAAAATCGTGTCACACTTGAAATTGCATATAGGAAAAATTATTTGAACTGTCATTTCCTTTTTTATAGAACTCACTAAGATTATCATCTCACCCCCTATTTTTATGTATTATAGCAGATAAGAGGATTTGAGGTTGGAATTCGGGCATCAGAGGATAAGGCTTTGTACCTGGTACATCAAAGGATGTTTGTAGACTATGTATCATATAGTTACAATGACATTTCAATGATTGTACTTAATGAAAATTTTATATGATTGACTTTGAAATGTTAGAATGTATGAATTATTACCATATTCCAGATACATGGTAATAGTTATTACATATTAATGTTGCTTATTGTCAAAAATGAACTTCTAAAAAATGTAAATATGAAATTGCTAATATTAATTCATACCTGCAATTTCAACACTTGGTTGATCATTTTGGGTAAGGACAAAATGGGCATCAACACTGTCATCTTCAAAAGATATTTTGTTCTAAAACAAGTATGATCGGAGTAAAATCTTAACGATATTAGTTACTATATTGTTTAAAATATAATTTAAGAGGTCCATAAAATCCAACTCATCTGACAAATTTTGTTATTGTTAGACTAGATATCATGTCCCGATTTCGAATTCGAGACCTCGTAGTTGTATGCAATTTTCTCACCATTTTATTTACATACAATATATATATATATATATATATATATATATATATATATATATATAAAATTTAAGAGTATTTTCCCATTAATTTATAGATCAATATAGCTTTTCAAACGTGGTGTCAGATCTGGTATTTAGGGTTGTACATGGGTTGGTCCAACCTAACCCGAATCGATCCAAAAAATAGTTTGGGTCAAATAAATTAGTGTGAATGAGCGTAAACTGTTTATCATAATCTTTACATCTTCTTCTCTCCTCATGAAATATATGTCTCCCTCCACGACGAGATCTCATATCGCTTTGATTCACAAACTCTTCACTCTAGGCATTCATTTGAATATTCATTTTTATAAATTGATCCATAAGAGAAGCGATTCTAGGAGAAGAGATGTTTGGTTCATTTCAAGGCCAGTTATAGGCCTGTACATTCAGACATTTAGCACAGGGCCCCCAATTAGCGAGTGTCCCAAATGTTTTTCAATAATAAGATGAGTGACCAGATATATTTTTTATAAATGTTTTTTTTTGGACCAGATATATTTTTAGTCTTAAAAAATTATGACATTTCAAGTTAGTCCCTTTATTTTTTATTTACTTTTATTCTTCATTATGATTTCATAGGGAATTTTTTGAGCGACTAAAAGTGATTAAAAAGTTGATAATTTTTTTATAAGAACTGAAAAATAAAGTTTTAAAATTTTATATGAACTAAATTTATTTTCTCCTTTTTTTAATTATTAAAACTACACTTTATTTTTATTAGGAGCTCAATTTTTAATATTAGAATCTGACTTCTAAAATAGTTTACTTCCACTCATGATTTCAATGAGTCAACAAATATCACAATAATCAAGCAAATAACAAGAACAAGTTAAGAAAATAAAAATAAGGTCATCGCCACTCAGTAAGTGTTTACACTCAAGAAATGTATCACTCGTGCATATCACTCAGTGATGGCTTTTTGCATAATGTCCACTCCCTAATGCATTTCACTTAGTGACAAACTCTTAATACCAAATGATGTGAAATTGAGTTCTTCCGCGCGAGATTGGTGAATCTACACTCCCTAATGCATTTCACTTAGTGACAAACTCTTAATACCAAATGATGTGAAATTGAATTCTTCCGCGTGAGATTGGTGGATCTACCAAGTGATTTCTTGAAACAAATAGCAAAATAAATAGGAAAAAAAAAACGAAACAAGCATGAGTTATCTCTAAACCTAAATGAATAAGTGACATCATTCGCTCATATTGGATTTACATCATATTTTTTAAAATAAACTTAATCTAAAGAAGCAAAATATTTTCATTTATACGTGACATCAATTAAATCTGAATTAAAACTTTCACAATTCCAAATTAAAGCAAATTAAGAATTATTACAAATCAAATTAAAATAAACAAAGTTCATTGTAATTTATTAAGTCATTTTTATGTTTTTGAGGTGCTTATCACATTGACGGTGCTTGCAAGGGGAATCAAGTGATTTCGGGATGCGGTGTTTTTTTTCCGCATCTCTTACAAATATTGGCGAGACATCTTTTCCATGTTAACTTTGAAACGACATATTTAAGTTTTGCATACTTGGTGGTGAGAAGGAATTAGGTGTGCTTTGCGAACTTTACCGTCTTTCTATGACTTCTTTAAGTTGCTTTGTTGTGGAAGCTCCTCTTAGTGAACTCCATCGGTTGTTGTTTGATAGCATGTTTGATGCTTCCATGCCCAGAATTGTGAGTTTAGTTTCTTAGTCCTGTACCTCTTGGGGTTTTGGTCCTTTTTTTAACCCAAAAAGTTGAGTTTTGGATTCTGTTTTCCTTTCAATATATAGATAGCACTCAAGGTGCACAACGTAAATCCATGCACAAAGCATAAAAAAGGCAAAACAAGGCTCACAAAC
The DNA here is from genome assembly GCA_037974755.1 of Cicer yamashitae. Lineage (NCBI taxonomy): Eukaryota > Viridiplantae > Streptophyta > Magnoliopsida > Fabales > Fabaceae > Cicer > Cicer yamashitae. The sequence continues at coordinate 54,132,692 of JBBPBQ010020324.1, forward strand.
ATTAAAAGTAGGAAGTCACATCCTTTCGTGCTCTCATTCCTTACTAGATATATAACTACTTCGGGTCACAATTAATTTTCTAAATTTTACATAAAACACAATTTCAAAAATAATTACTTGTAAATATACTAGCATCAAATTGAAACTATTTTGTATTTACCAAAAATTGAAACCACTTTTGCAAGCCCTGAGGATACTAATTTTCTAAGAATTAAAACCACTTTTGCAAGCAGCGAGGACACTAATTCTTTCATGAGACGCACAACAAATACATGACTATTGTTGCGCTTAAGTTATGTCTGATTTTTAAGATTTATTATTCTAATCAAGAATTCAACAAATTCATAGAAACAACAGTGACAGATTTCCATGGAGATTTCATTAGGATTGATAAAAAAAAACAAACCATTGTTGTCGTTATCATAAAGTATTTTTAAGAGACTAAAATCCAGATCTTTAAAATCCACAGTATCAGGTAATGGGAAAATCAGACGGGAAAAGTTAATCATCCTAAAAACAGATCTTGATTCGCGCTCGAGAGAAGCATGATAAGAATTCCTACATCCAAATCATCATTTTGTAACCTAAAGATTGGTTTTGTCCAGGCCATCAAAGTAAGGATGTTCCATAGCTTTCTTTGCAGAAATCCGCTTTGAAGGTTCATATTGCAACATTTGCTGAAAACAACATAGAGAGGAAGACAAGAAAACATTAAAATAAAATCCTACACCAGTTAGTAGAAAAGAGTGAATTAACCAAGGGTCTAACTTACAGAGAGCAGATCCAGTCCAGCCTCTTCCAAATTCGGAACAGCCTTTGAAAGACTTTGAGGGCTCCACTGAGGGTACTCGTGCCAGTTCATTAGTTTACTAACACCTGGCCACATCTCTTCATTAGGAGTCCCCAACAGCCTGAATATATGAAGCAGTTGTTGCAGCTCAGAATCACCAGGGAATAGTGCTTGCTTGGTAACAAGTTCAGCTACAATAATATTCCAGTTAAAATAAGATTAAAAACCCCTGCCGCAAGATAAACAAATACTAGGAAATAGCACCTCAATTGGTTAAACAACATATATCCTTACCGAATATGCAGGCAACAGACCACATATCCACCGCCATTGAGTAATGGGTAGCCCCCAAAAGGACTTCAGGAGCTCTATACCACAGGGTTAGTATCTGAAGATGAGACAAAAGTAATGCAATTAGGGTTGGCACAAGCCGCATTAGAGGATCAGCCAATTAAAAACCTTCAATTCAATACCAAGAGAAAGTGAAATAAGGGAGTGAGACCAAAAATGCATCTCTCTATCAATTACCTCATGAGTGTACTTCTTAAGTGGCACAGTAAACGCTCTAGCAAGCCCAAGATCAGCAATTTTGAGCATCATTGTTTTTCGGTCCATCAAGAGATTGTGAGGCTTCAAGTCCCTTCAGTAATAGAGGACCAATTTTTAAGTAAGTAGTTGCGCGATTAATCTAAGAATCTATCTATCCATCTATCTATGTGGGAGATAAATGAGTGTACCTGTGCAAGATTCCATGGCCATGGCAGAAAGCAACTCCCTTGCAAAGTTGGTACATCAAGCTCTGGAATCAGATCCACAAAATTATTGGTGGATTAATTAAAAGCATAATAACAAAAATCAAATTCTAAATCTAAAAAATAGAATAGTACTTTGGTGATTGTGGGTGGGATGTTTTCTTGAGATTGACGAAAAGTGCGAATGAATTTCTTGAGATCAGTATCCATGTACTCGAAGACCAAGTAGAGGACTGTTTTTCCTTCCTTGTTCTGACCTTGTTTGACATCCAATAACCTAACGAGTTGATAAGAATGAAATATAGAGTTAACCTAATTTTGAATGAAAATTGAAAATGAAATTGAATAGAAATTAGGGTAAATGAAAATGGTAGGTACCTGACGACATGGGGATCGCGAGAGAGCATTCGCAAAATGGAAATCTCACGGAGAGTGGTGGGAGGGACACCTTCATCATCCTCGTGGAGACGTGTCTTCTTGAGCGCAACGATCTTCCCAGTAGCCTTCTCTCTTGCTCTGTACACCTTCCCATACGTTCCTTCTCCAACCTTCTCTAACTTATCGAATGCCTCCTTCGCGGACAATACTACTCCTATTCCACCCGTTTTCTCCATCTCTCTCTCTTCTTAATTTTTTATTACACAATTCAATGAATCGTTCTCTCAACGCCCGATAATATATAAATGACAAAAATTAGATCGTTGAGCAACGGACACTTACCTTTTGAATTTCAAATTCCGCTCCCTTCCTTTCACGCATCATTTCATTCTAACAAATTTTTATTTTACTTTAATTCATGTGCATTTTAAAATTATCGTTACAACATTGGGTGATACTGGTATATTAGTAAACTTTCACTCCATTTCAATATAAAATTATTTTATATTCATCATTAAATTCTTCTATTTTCAAATGAAAATATTTATATTTAAGTCTAAAGATAATACAATAATATTATAAAATTATTTTACGTCATTATTCAATTATAATTATTTAATCTCTTTACATCATTTTTTTAATAGTTTTTAAATCAAAGACATGGATGTTTTTTTGTAATAATTTTTATATATTTATGATTTCTTAATAAAAAAATATTTATTATTTATTATCTTATTTTTCATGTAAAATAAATATATTTGTTTCGTAATTTAAATAATGATTTTTCTCTTAACACTATGGTTACAAACAAAAATAACTTCACAAAAGTTAAATTCTAACATTGATTGTAGTCCACCATGAACCAAATTTAAAAAATATATAAAACTTCAACATCATAGACAACGTATCTTAGATGTTGACATTCGTATTTGTTTTCATTTTTATAATTGAGATAGAAAAAACAAACATATGTTTCGTATTCAATCGACATAAACCAAATTACCGTCTTATTCATAAAGACGAGGAGAGCCACAAACTATTATTTCTTAAGAGTGTTATCGATCGTCGTTATAATTTTCTAATATTGGTCAAAAGAACTCATTCTTTACCTCCAAAGAAATCAAAAGTTTGATGATGAGTAAAATTTGCAACCAAATACGGTTGTCTTAGATACAGAAAAACTAATGCTACATAATCTATATTTATGTACGGATTCAGGTCCCTGTAGTTAAGACAATCACTCATTCTTGCGGTCGGATATTTGAGACCATCAGATCTTGACCAGACAATATAGATTTAAACTCGACTTTTAAATTATAAGATAAAAATTGAAAATCTACATTTTATAAATCATATGGTTTGAATCAAATGGTCTCAAATGTCGGATTGCGTTAATGTTTGATTCCTCTTACTACAGAGAATCTAATCCATTTATGTACTCGTTGTTAGTGTAGTCATTTTCTCCTTAAAATTTATTCTGTATAAAATATAAAATAAATTTAAGGTAAAGAGTGTTGAGACAAAATCTCGCTAAATTGTTTTAATGATAACAAATTATTTTAAAGATTATGATTATGCTTATTATCTAATATGTGCTCTTGAGTGTATCTAAATTAGAAAATAGGCTACTCATCACATTGATCAAAAGAAGTGTATTTGACACAATCTGACATGTCCTCTAAGCAAGATGATAAACAAGTAGAGGATAAACCTTTAACCTCTAAGATAGAGGATATACAATATCACAGAAAAGATGAATCCACGACAAAATAAAATGAAGATAAATCTGTACCTGAAGACAGACAGTAAAAGGATAAATAAATCAAGAGAATCCAAGACAGAATATGAACAAATAAAATGATGAACTTCAAGTGTCATTCATCCTCTTATATAGGGAATGTCCAAAAGTACCATAGTACGAAAAAGTGTTGTACTTGACAAGAAAGGTAAGACTCTATAGCTCTTGAAAAAGGAAAAAGCCAAAAGTACAAGTCATGTCCTAACTTATGAAAAGATCAAACCTCCTATACGAGGACGAACTACAAACTCATCCTCCTAAGCTCTTGCACTACAAGGACAACTGAATGACACTTTTGTAAATCAGATTAATAACCATGGACATTTAAACAAATCTCTAACAGTTACTTTATACTTTTCCTCATGGATGGAGCTTCATAACCTCTATAAAAGGAAGATAACTCTTCATCATTCAACACAATAATTACTCGTACAAAAGGGAAATACTCAAAGCTAAGAAGAGCAATCTCATCCTCTCTTTGCACTTTCTATAGTGTTTAACTATCTTTCAGAGCATCCTCTTAGAAAGTTTTGCAAAAGAGAAAGAATCATACTCTCATCACAAATCACTAAATCTGTATATTCCAAGGTCTTATAAACTTGGAAATAGGTGTAAATCAAAAAGAAAAATAGTGTAAGCTTGGTGAGGCTGGAAAGCAAACACAAAAAAGAAAAGATCCCTTTAGAGGACAAGTCATTTTGAACTATAGTGAAACTCACAAGTTTGTGAAGAACTGAACGTAACCCATTTTGAGTGAACCAGTATAAATTTACGTGTGTGCTCTTTACATGTTTTAGTTTTTCTGTTTCGTACATCCATCCTCATATAAATTTCAATTCATCATCTCACAGAGGATACACTTCAAAATAGTCCACTAGAAATTTTAAAACAACAATATCTCTATTCAACCCCCCATTCTAGTGATATTTCAGCTACTTCAAAGAGATTGTGCATCAGTCAAAAGTAAAAAAAAGACTTTAGTGTTAGAACAAAATTGGATTCAAGTACTATGACCCTACTTGTTTTGATGATAACATAATCGATTTGTGGAAACAATTTAAAGCACTAATGTTTTAATTAAGTGTGCAGTTCGAAGACCAAAAGTATTGTGTAGGATATTATGGTATATCCTCTAATGATCAGACGAATACAAAGAAAAAGACTTTGGTACATTATGCATTCTAAGTTTGGTGTTACGCGCCGCTGATAAGTTGCTTCTGATGGTGCTGATAAGGTCCTACTTAAGTTGGCTCTGACGATGCAAGTAATGGTCTGCTAAGGTTGTCTCTATTGATGCAAGATAAAGTTGTGCATTTGTTGCCTCTAGAGAAGCAAGCAAGCGTCTGACTCTGTTGCCTCTGATGAATGCAAGTGTAAGACCCTTAATTTTAATTTGTAAATTATGAATTTTAGTGCATTTTTATGTGGAATTCTGAGGCTTTTTAGCCAATTTTAATGGTATTTTGTGTGTTAAATGCCTAAAAAATCTTTTTGGAGCCCCGATTAAAATTATTCGTCGAAGAATAATTTTGTTTAATTTCGGTAAAAATTTTAGCGTAATAAATTTTTTTTGAGATGCAGCACTTTTTCAGAAAAATTCATCTGTCGATTGAATTGCGGCGAGAGAAGATATTTTTCTGAAAAAGTGATTGGTGATGTGATGTGATACGACGGGGGAAATGATGACGTTTTTAAAAATATATATTTTTAGATATTTATGATATATATATATATATATATATATATTGAAAAAGTAAACAAAAAGTCAAAAAAAGAAAAAGTAAGCATTTTCCTTCCATTTTCACGCCAACCTCCATCATCTTTCTTCCTTCTTCTCTGTTTCCAAAAAGCAAGTCAAAGTTTTGTTTTTTTTTCAAAAACAAAACCTCATTTTTCACCTAGATCTAAGCTCCATCTCGCGAAGTGACAGAAGGGAAAGTTGTTCACCTCCACGTTTCGGTGCTAGTGAGCTAACTTTGGAAGCGACGTGCGAACAAATTTTTTACCAGAATTAATCACGATGCCGTAATCGATTGTTCGAGCTACCATTGAGGTAAGGGCTCCTTCCAAATTTTTATCTTGCATATAAGATTTTATATGTGTATTTATGGAGTTGGAATTTGGTGAAATTGATGTGTGATTTTGTAGAAATTGAATTTAATTGATTTATGTGTGTTTTGAGGAAATTAATTTTAAGGTGTTTGAGGTGAGGTTTGTGGGAAATAAATTTGGCGAGATTTATGTTTGAAAATGAAGAAATTAATGGGTGATTTATGATTGAACTTGGTGTGGATTTTGTGGAATTCGAATTAACTGAATTCAATGTGGTTTGTGGATTAAATTTGGTGTGTTTGATGTGTGGATTTGTAGAAAATGAATTTAAGGTGTTTTATGTGGAGTTGAGGAAATTAATTTGATGAGTTTGAGGGATGATTTGTGGAAATTAATTATGGAAATTAATGGGTGTATTGTGGTTGGAAATTGTGGAGTTTTAAATTTGGTGATTTATGGTTGAAAATTTTGGAGATTGAATTTGGTGGTTTATGTATGAAATTGTGGAGTTTTGAATTTGGTGATTTATGGTTTAAAATTTTAGAGATTTAATATTTGGAGATTTAATATAGGTGGTTTATGTTTGGAAATTTGGAGTTTTGAATTTGATGATTTATTGTTGAAAATTTTGGAGATTTAATATTTGGAGATTTAATATAGGTGGTTTATGTTTGGAAATTTGGAGTTTTGAATTTGATGATTTATTGTTGAAAATTTTGGAGATTTAATATTTGGAGATTTAATATAGGTGGTTTATGTTTGGAAATTTGGAGTTTTGAATTTGATGATTTATTGTTGAAAATTTTGGAGATTTAATATAGGTGGTTTATGTTTGGAATAATTTGGAGCTTTGAATTAATGTGATTTATGTGTGGTTTTGTGGAAAATGAATTGATGAAATTTGGTATGTATGGTGAATTAAATTTAATGTTGATTGTGGATTAAATTTGATGTGAGTTTGAGGAAAATCTATTTTGAGTGTACTCTGTGAAATTTAATAGCTGCATTCACGTAATGGTTGTGGTGATTCGTGTTTGGTGTGATTGATGTGTTCATAATTAATATTATGAATTTTTGAGATGTGTTTTATGTGTTGATTTTGTGGAAAAATGAATTGATATGAATTGGTGTGAATTGTGGGATTATGAGTTATATATGTTTGAGTATGCTCTGTGTGGAATTTGAAAAATCATTAGTGTTAAATGAGCATTAAAAATGGGGAATCTTTTAATAGCTGCATTTACTTAATGGTTATGTTGAAAAGAGTCAGAGTGTGCTCATGGCATTCATAGTACATGGTGACCGCGATGGTGATAATGGTAACCGTGATGGGCCACGAGATGATACCATGTGAATAGTTGGTTCATTTTATCCTTGCGGAGATTTCCGCGTCGTGCTGATCTGTGAGAGATTGCACTCTTGTAAGTCGTGCTGATCTGTGAGCGATTGCACGCATAGAAAATCGTGCTGGTCTGTGAGAGGTTGTACGATAGTAAATCGTGCTGATCTGTGAGAGATTGCACTCTTGTAAGTCGTGCTGATCTGTGAGCGATTGCACGCATAGAAAATCGTACTGGTCTGTGAGAGGCTGTACGATAGTAAATTGTGCTGATCCGTGAGAGATTGCACCTTGATAATTAGTACTGGTCTATGAGAGGCTGTACGATCATGATTTACGCCTCTTCGAGGAGGGTTTTGGTTTGGAATTTTGGAACCATGTGCATTAGCATATACGCATTGCATTAGGGTGCTTGGCACGCGAGTCATGTTTGATATACCATGATGATTGTATATACATACTCGGTTGTTGTGGTTGTGCCGTAATTGATGAGTGTGATTGTTTGATTTTGTGTGAAAGTGTTGAATGATTTCGAAACGTTTGTGAAACTGAAATCTGCAATTTGTAGCAGTTGTATTCGAATACGTGGTGCTTGTATTCAAATACATTTAAGTGGATATTGCTACTGACTTGTGTTTTAGCTCTGTATTTGAATACAGTGACGTTGTATTCGAATACTACAGTGCAATTTTGTTAAAAACTTCATTTTTCAACTTGTTTATGCATTGTTGGCATATGAAAACCCTTTCAAGGTGTATGTTAAGTTGGAAGGTTATTTTGTGCATTTAAAACTTAAATGCTATGTGTTGTTTGTTAATTTCGGATTGGTGACCCTTTACAATTATTTTGGAAATCTGGGCTTTGCCCTTAGATGAATGATCAGGACCGTCCTTCCGATTAGTACCCCGGAGACGGGAAGGTAGTGGTTATACCTGACCGAGGTTGTGTTAGAAGGTTTTGCTGGGCTCGTGGAGTTTACCCAAGTAGTATAGCTTTTGTGGTATGATCAGATTAGGTGGCTGTATAGGGGCAAGGTGTCTTCCTCTTGTGGTTGTATTTATTTTATTTTGGAAGATTGTATCCCTATATTTTAACTGTCTGTTGACTTTTATTCTGGTGGGTCCATGTGTCACTTTTTGATGTGACATGGGGGAAGTGGAGATTCTTGAGGCAGTACATTTGTGCAGGTGACTGCCGAGAATACCCCAGGGGTATGAGCTATGTTTGATAGGTCTCATAGCCCCAGTGTATTTTTCTGTTGAAAATATTTTGGACTTTTAATTCCGAAAACTATTTCCGCTACTTGCAATTATTGTTGACTTTTGTCGTTGTGATACGACTTAAATGTTTTATCCAAAAGTATTTTCTTGATTTTATGAACTTGAATTTATTTATATAAAAAAAAAAAAACGGGCTGTTACAACAAGCGTCTAACTTTGTTTGCCTTTGATAAAAGTCAACACCTCTAGAAAAGTCAATGGTCAATCAATGCTTATAGATAATTCAATGTTTCGAAAAAGTCAACGCCCTAATAAAGTCAACGCTCTAACAAAGTCATTGCCTCTAATAAAGTCAACTTCTAACACGAGTAAAAGATTTGATGACAGTTAATCATCTGAAAAGACAAGTTGTGCACATCCTCTGATAAACACCAGAATCATGTTTTCTCTGATAGTCTATGCTCTGATTTTTTTTATCCTCTGATCTTGTACCCTCTACTTCCTCTGGTTTTCATTCAAGTTACGAGGAGTGAATTATGGGATTCAATTCTGAGCTCAACGGATAAATTCATCTTCAACTGTTCAATTGCTGAAAACCATGAAAATATAGGTTGTATTTCTGAAAGGAAGTTCACATGCCTTACCTTAAAGGACACAGACCTTACCGAGAAGAACTCTATAAAAGGATATGCTTCCTTACTTGAGAAAACACAACACTCACAACAATTATACACAACACAACAAGCAACACATCAACTCAAATTAATTAAATTTTATCTAAGTGCTGAGAAAGAAAATCTGAAAGTATTATCTTGTAAACATCATCTGGTGAGAGATGTTTTTTAGTAAACACAAAAACTCATTCATTTGTAACCGAACCCAGTACTGGTTGTTGTTCTCAATGGCTTGATGGTACTAAGGTGTAAGTTGAGAAAACATTGATCGAACTTGTAATCTAGTTCGATAGTGGTTGTCTTTCCTCAACAACTTGACGGTACTAAGTTGGAGGTGAGAAGATTGAACACAATCATTGTCACTAGCAAGTGTTCAAGTGTAAGTTCTGATTCAATGGTGTTTAGTGGATTAAATCCTTCAAGTGGAAGAGATTGGACGTAGCTATTGTGTTTGTAGTGAATCAGGATAAATTGTTGTGTTTTTGCATTCAGTTCTCTCTTATTTGTTCAGTTTTACTTACTTCTATTTTAGCCTCAAAAAAAAGATTTAAAACTGTAAACACAATTCAAACACTTTCTTGTGTTTCTTAACCAACATTTTGGGCTCATGAATACACACTACCAAGGATAAAACTCATAATCTGTAAACCTAATGTTTGTCTTTTTACCACTAAACCAAACTATTAGAGCTACTTTATTGGGTTACGAATGCTTTTAATCCTTACAAAATTTCAACATTTCAATTTTAATCTCTGTAAAATAAAATTACAATGTTTAATCCCTACAAAATTATCATTCGTGAATTTTTGGAAGAATGTTTACGACGTTATAAAATTTCTTCGACAAAATTTGTAAAACTCATTACTAATTGTTTAGAATATGACAATAAATTAATACATCTTAATAACATATAGGCAAGCATTATAAATCAATAAGAAGCATCATTAACATGATTTGTAACTACGTTTAAATAACAAGCTTACAACTCAAGTTTAATGAACTGCTAAAATAAATTACAAGTTTAGTTAATTGAATTCATTACAAAATTTCCTTAATACATCATACAACAACAATTTAAGAAAATCCTAAGCCTAAAACAAGTCTGATTAATCTTCCTCTGCTGCTGGAGCTAAGGAATCAACCACTTCTATATCCTACAATATAAGAAAATATGGGATGAAATAAGAATCTCAATGAGTTCTAATAAGGGGAGGGATAATTTAAAATTTATTTTCTCAAATGCACATGAATCCTGAAGCATTATGTAATTTATGCTAACAAAATATTTTCATAAAGTGTGTCAAATGACACATTTTCTTTACTTAAAACATGTGATAATTCCATGACCCGTGACTTTTCCTTAAAGTATGGGAAAGTTGGTCTGGCAATGACCCCAAATTAGCGTCCTGACTGTTCTTCCTTTACCTATTGCTCTATTCCTAGAACAATCCTATGAGTGTCCCACTGTGAACTTGAGCCACAAATGCAGTGCACTTGAAATGCTATGTATGCAATGTATGTTTCCTTCATTCAAGTTGCAATATGAAATCAGTAATGTATTACAAACATTAGCCATCTTAATTATGAACCATTTCTAACCACAAAGCCTTAACTAATCATTCGTTAAATTGGAAATCTGCACTTTAAATTCTGCATTCGTATCAGGAAGCTTTAACCATATGCAAGCTCGGTCAAAGACAACCTAATCAGAGGAAGCTTGGATCAGAGACATCATAACAAGAGGCAAACTCTGACCAGAGGCAACATGATTAGAGGAAACATGACCAAAGGTAGAGTTAATGGAAACATGACTAGAGACATAGTCAGAGGATACATGATCAAAGGCAGAGATAGAGGAAATATGATCAGAAGTAAGACATATGGAAAATAGTAGAGGTAAACCAAGGTGACATAGTGGAGGCAAAGTAGAAGGAGAAAAACCAGAGGCAAAGTTAAAGGAGAAAATAAGAGGAAAAATAGAAGAATATTGATAGTGGCAAAATACTCAGAATCATAAAAGGGAATTAGAGGCAAATTGCCCAAAAACATGAAACAACAATCAGAGGCAAAATGCCCAGAATCAGAAAATGAAAATAAGAGGTAAGGATGTACGCTCGAAGTTCTAAAATATATTAATCCTGTGTTTGCACTCATTGAAATTTACTCTATTCTTTAGATTTCTAGCAATTCATAACATCGTAAATTAGAATGCATCATACACATCATATAAAAATGCAGGATTCTAAAGGTAGTTTCACAAACATTTATTTCATGCTAAAATTTATAATTTCCCTTACCTCATATTTTAAGAAACTCCATAAATCAATTTAACTCTTTAAAATTCATTAGAATCAACACCCATAAACCCCATAAAAAATGAAAAATGTTTAAAGAACTCACTATTTTCTATGGAAGTTTTCCCTTCAATTTGAGTTGATTTACACTAACTGTTGAGACAAAATCTCAATTTAATGTTTTGATGAAAACAAACAAAAAGTTAATTAAGAATGTTAATTATGATTCTAAGTGTTTTGGTTTTTAACATGTTTGTTTGAGTGTATTAATCAAAGATAGGAATCAAGCAAAGCAAAGAAAACAGTTAAAAACTGAACATATAAAGAAACAACAAAATCTGGAAAACGGAGAATGTTCTCCAGTTTCAAGAATGATCGTCACAGCCTCTTGACCAATCAATCTCCACTATTTCAACGAAGCTTTTGCCTCTGAATTTTATACTAGTTCATCAGTACATGGCAAGGAACAAGTAGAAATCATTATAGTCAAAGAAGGCATTCGAATCGCAAAGAGAGAAGATCACAAACTAGCAAGACCAAATAGATTTTAACTTGACTGTCAACATTCTTGACAGCATTCTGATCTTTCTCCAGCATGTTAACATTAATCTCCAGCATGCTAACATCATTCTCCAGCATGTTAACATTAATCTCCAGCATGCTAACATCATTCTCCAGCATGCTAACATCTTTCTCCAGTATGTTAACATTAATCTCCAGCATGCTAACATCATTCTCCAGAATGATAACATCAATCTGCAGAATGATCATCAGTCTCCAGAATGTTCATATCAGTCTCCAGAATGATCAGATCAGTCTCCAGAATGATCAGATCAATCTCCAGAATGTTCAGATCAGTCTCCAGAATTTTCAACATCATTCTCCAGCAGACTATCATCATTCTCCAACGGACTGTCATCATTCTCCAAGCTGTTTTGGCAGAATCAATCTCCGTTTCTGCAGAATTTCAGCATTGATCTCCTTACTTCTGCAGAGGTTTATAATCATTCACCAAATTGTTTTGGACATAATCAAAACTCCAGATCGAAGCTGTAACATCAATAATTACATATGAAGCTTCAAAGATCAATCTCCGTTTCTGCAGAATCGATTCTCTTATTTCTGCAGAAGTTGTTCATTACTTTCCAAATTGTTTTGGATCAAATCAAATGTCCAGATCTAAGCCCAATAATCATCAAGTATTTTCGAAGCTTAATGGGTCATTAAAAACGCAGAAAATTTGTTTGAAATTGAGCAAAACAGCCCAGTCAAGCAAGGCCCAAAACTTTCACATCAATGGATTATTTTTTCAACAGAAAGGTTGCTTGTGTCAGAGGAAAACAGAGCACTATCAACAGCTCTTTCTGACCAGAATTAAATGCTCTAAACACCTATAAAAGGAAGGCCAAGCTCAAGGAAAAATCAGAGCTTCAAGTACTAAGAAAATTCATCAATCACATACACTTACATACTTGAATTCTCTCACTCACATACATTGAATCAATTCTGATTTTTCCCATTCGATTCTTAGAATCATTTTCGTGTATTTCTCTTCCAAAGAATCAGATCTCAAACAAGAGTTGAGACATCTCAGATTCTAACAAAACAATCTCATCATTATTGTAAAACTCAAACTATAAGAGTTTAGTATAGTTTGGGTAGATTGTAAGAAATCCTATCAAGGTTGATAGGTGACCTGATTGAACTCCTTTCTGGGTGGAAAGGTTTTAACGTTGTAATAGATCAAGGTTGATCTAAGCTAGGTGCTGTAAAACCAAGAAGGTTCTTTGTTTTGAAAATCTCACAGTTGTGAGGACTGGACGTAGCCCGAGTTGGGTGAACCAGGATATATCCTTGTGTGGTATTTCTTTCCTTATCTATTTACTTTCAGTCTGATTGATTATCAAGTTAAATACATAAACTGAATTACTGATTTTAACTAACCAAGAACGTTCTCCGTTTTTCTGGTTAAAACCAAGAACGTTCTCCGTTTTCTGTTTTCACAACCAAGATCAATCCTGAGTTATTTTCTTAAGTTTTTTCAGGAATTTTTAAATAGGAACATTTACAATTCAAACCCCCCTTCCTTGTAAATCGACAATGCTACTTCACTAACTATCTACTTCCCAGGTTTCTACCTATTTAGTTTTCGCACTTTGCTCCAACTGTTTTGGAGTTTTTCCTCGTTGTTGCTTATCTTTTTCCTTGTGCATGTAATGGGTCAGAGCAAGTCTGATGAGGTTCAGTAAACTAATGTTTTTTGAGATTTTGAAAAAGAAAGAGGAATAGAGGATTTAGGGAGGATGATGAACAATACGGGTTTGAGGTTTTCTCCAAGCATTTGGGATCAAGAAGGCAGGAATAAGAGAATGTTTTTCCAACTTTCTCCTAGGAAATTAATAAGTAGGGGAAAATGAGTGGAAATTCCCCATTTTGACCCATTGACATTTTCTATATTACATGTTGTCCATTCTCATTTTATTAAAATTCATTATTTCTAAATTTATATGTTAATATATTTTTATAGAGACTAAAAATATATATAACCCTAATTTATTTATAACTTTTTCCTTCTTTATTTAATCACAAAATTGAATTTATAAAATAATTACATTAAATTTTATGACTTTCCTTTTTTAACAATGATTCTTTCACTATAGTTGGAAGAAAATTTTACCTCAGACCCCAAATTTATACTCCTACTCAATATTTTAATGAAAATCCAATTTTACTCTTCTATTTGAAAAAATAATCAAACTTTAAGTTTTTTTGTACATGGTTGTGTTTCGAAAAACTTAAAAAAAGTTTTTCAGAACACAAAATTTGAATTTTCTGAAAACATTTGTGTTCTGAAAAACTTTTTCCAAGTTTTCTGAATTTGTGTTTTAAAGTTTTCCGGTACATTAACGTTCTTCAAAAAACTTTTAAACTTGAAAAAATTTTGGTACACAAAGTTCAAATTTACTAAAACACATTAATGTATCGGAAAACTTGAAAAATATTTTTCGGTACACAAAGTTAGATTTTCTTAAACACATTTGTGTACGAGAAAACTTGGAAAAAATTTTCTAGTACACAAAGTTCAAAATTTCTAAATTCAAATTTCTATACATAAAAGTTTGAATTTTCCAGTACACAAAATTCAAATTTTCTGAAACACATGTGTTGCAAAAATCTTTTCTTTGAAATTTTCCGAAACCCAAGATGAATTTAGTGGGAGAAAAAAATATTAATTTTTTAACAAAAATGTAAAATAGGTTAAAAAAGATAGGTTATATACAATATAGAATATGATTATAAATGTGAAGTACCAGATAAAATTTTCTACTTGTAACTTTCAATTGGACGAAAAGTCATAACCATAATATCTAGCGAGAGAAGGAAAAATAACTGAAAATGAGAAAAGAAGAGGATAAAAAAGGATAAACCATAAGATCAAACAAAAAGAAAAAAAGATAAACCAATAAAAGTATGATGAAATTCTTAAAACTTTCGTTAGGTTGAACGTCTTATCTCGGATTTAAATTCGAAACTTCACAGTTGTGTGAGTTAATTATGGTAGAATTAAATTATTTCTTTTAATATAAAAAAAAGTATAAGCAACACACTATAATAATAATAATAATAATAATAATAATAATAATAATAATAATAATAATAATAATAATAAGTAATATGATAATATTATGAATAAATATAATATAGTTTTTTTAAACAAAAATATCTACTATAGTTAGGATGTAGTCTTTTTAGATTATTAGACAACTAATTAACAAATTAAGAAACTAAAACTTTTATATAATAATAATAATAATAAATAAATAATAATAATTGTAATAATGATAATAATACTAATAATAATAATAATAAGTAATATGATAATATTATGAATAAATATAATATAGTTTTTTTAACAAAAATATCCACTGTGGTTAGAATGTAGTCTTTTCTGATTATTAGACAACTAATTAACAAATTAAAAAACTGAAACTTTTATATATTTAGTCAAATAACTAATACATATAAAGTGTAATGGTTATTCAGTAATGGTGTAATTTTACACTGTGGTCTAACACGAAACAATCATTTTTATCATGTAGATATATATTATAACTGTTTCTTTTTTAAAAGAGATATTATATATATTTTATTTTTATTAAACGTCAATGTAAAATTAATTTACACCGATAATATATTTTTCTCTTTATCTCTTTTCTATTTCCTAAATTTTAATGTCACTCCCTCCTCTCTCTCTTGTATATACATATATAAAAAAAAATTAATGCATTTCTTTACGGTGTTTTTAGGTTTTTTTTTAAAATAACTAATTTTTAAAAATTATTTACCAATATGTCTTCTTTTAAAAAGTCGTCCTTTGAAAAAGGACTCCGTGCATCCATATTTTTTTTAAACTCAATGAAAAAGTAAATAATATAATTATATAATTCATTAAAATTTGTTCATTAAAAACAATAATTTGCAAATGTTGTCATATTGGTTGCATCCTTTGGTGATGACTGCCTTAACATTATCTGATGATGATTGTCTAAGCATCCTATGATGATGACTACCTTAACATGGTTTGGTTGCAATGGTGATGACTGACTTAACATCGTCTGGTTGCATCATGTATCCCGGATAATGACCGCATCCTTGTGTCTTAACATTCTCTAGTTGCATTATCCTTAGGTGATGACTACCTTAACATCATTCATTGGATGATGACTACCTTAGCATCCTTTGATTGCATCATAATTCATAACTATCTTAATGAAATGTATTTAATTCAAATTTTAAAGAATAGTTGAAACCAAAAATTTTCATAGAATTTATTTTACTCCCTCTCTATTATTTTTAAATTGATAAACCATTATTTTGGTCATTAAATGCGTTGTATTTATAGAAGAATCAAAATCACAATAACACATTTTTTTTAAGTTATTTTTTAAATTTATTTGAAGTTATCTTGGGTGAGTGGCCTGGCTTTCAATTTCAATTTTGAAGTCGAAGGGCTATGGTGTCGGTTCAAGCAGTAAGTTGTTGTCCTACCTCTTCTTCCTCCTGTTTTGTTAGTGGGTCTCTTCAGTTTTGTCGCTCCTTTTCTGTAAGCTTTAGATTTGCCACAAAACCGAGACAACATCCTTCTTTGATATGCAATGCTTCATGGCAAGAGGTCCATACATACATACATACTATTATTCCGTTTCGTGGTTTCTTCTTTATAATTATAATAATAAATAATGTTGATTCAATAAAATCAATGTTCCCTCCCGATTGAATTTGAAGCTTGCGGGAGTTTTACTATTCTCAGCGATTCCTTTCACTGCCGTCAAAGCTATAGCTAATAGTCCGCTAGGGGAGTCGCTTCAGAGGAAAATGGAGGAACGAAAGATATTTGGTGTACAAAACTCATCCAAATTCAAGGCTGAGGCTGACAAGGCCAGAAAAGAGAGGTAGGCAAATTCTTTTGAATGAATGGGTTTCAAATTATGATTCTAAAATTTGTGCTCATTCATTCGTTCAGCTTTTGGTATGGAGTAGATCGGCCTCGTTGGCTTGGTCCTATTTCATATGGCTACCCATCATATCTTAATGGGGAACTGCC
The DNA here is from genome assembly GCA_037974755.1 of Cicer yamashitae. NCBI lineage: Eukaryota > Viridiplantae > Streptophyta > Magnoliopsida > Fabales > Fabaceae > Cicer > Cicer yamashitae. The sequence continues at coordinate 54,149,594 of JBBPBQ010020324.1, forward strand.
TGGGGATTATGGCTTTGACATTGCTACTCTTGCCAAGGATCCGGTGTCACTGCACAAATATTTCAAGTATGTCATAACATTAGTTTCTTTCCCTCTATGTTTATGTGGAACATTAATCGTTGAATTTAAATACCTAACTTGTCCTTTTAACCTCAAATTACCATTAAGCTTTGAGATATTGCATGCTCGTTGGGCTATGCTTGCATCTGTTGGTGCTCTGATTCCCGAGTTATTAGACCTATTGGGAGCCTTTCACTTTGTAGAACCTGTTTGGTGGCGAGTTGGTTATTCCAAGCTCCAGGTTAGCACTTTCTTCTATCTCTTTGACAATCTTTTCTACCAGCTTGCTTTTCAATTTTTTGAGCTTTATCATACACTAGTTTCTGCAATTAATAATATAATCATTCTCCATTACCCATTATTACTATTCTTGATTTAAATCATTGATAAGAGAGAAATAGATAAATGTAAATTTAATATTATTCATAAAATGAGATAATGAATTACATCAAGGGTTAGATAGACTTAAATAGTCAATTTGATAAATAGATAACTAGCTAGTGTAACTAATTAACTAAGATATCTAATACCCACTCCATGTATATTAATTAGAAAGGGACAATTATGTTATTGAATTGAATGATGGATGGTTAACAATTTCCGAAAGCTACAGTTGCTCTTAGACATGGCTAGGTGGCAAATCAATATTCTCATGTGGATCCTCATAAATTTCATAGTGGTTACAAGTTTGATTATAGCTTTTCACTTCTTTTGTATCTTGTAATGGTTTGTTTGATCATATTGTTGTTTTTATCTCTCACCTCATTAACAATAGTGTAGCTTCCATTGATAGCTTGATAAATTATGATCCACACATGTAAATAAAAGTTTGCTGGCATGAACAAGAATTTGGGTCATCTCTCCCCTTTTTTTAAATGAATAGAAACTGTTATGGAAGATAGATAAACTTATAACATGGTAACCTTTCTTTCTCATTAAGTGATGATATCCTGTTCATAAAGAAAACAAGAATCCTTATACTAAGAACATACTAACATAGATGCCAAATATATCATCATGAAATATATGTGCTTGTCCACTTACCACTGCATAATTGATAGCAATAGTTAAGCGAACAGTTTCTAGAGAATAGAAAAACATTGATACTAAATGTTATTTGGGAAACTCTTAAAGAGAAAAACTGCAGGACAAGATTAACTTTCCTAGAAGCTTAAGCTTTTAAATGGAGGCTTTACTCTAGAGTAGATTTATATATCTTTGACATGGTTCCTCATGAACAAAAAACATTAAATTGCTAAAATTTAATTATAGAAGCTCCAATATCACGTTACAGCCAGCTGCTTTAGAGTTCAAGCTATTCGGTGAATGCCATAGAGGCACTGCAGTCTAAAGAGATAGCCAATATTTAGCGAGTCCTAAGATTACTTGAACTTGCTTTTCTTCAAAGGTGTAATTTTCATTTCACTTTATGTTTTTATCATATAACAGTTGTTTTTTCTATAATATTTTGGATATTTTTTTTCTTACATAGACAGGTGAATGACTACTATTTTGGGGTACTTATTTGGTATTTAGTTGCAATCTTTCATTTTTTTATCCTTGATGTACAATTCTTGTAAAATGCTAAAATAATTTTTTTTACTAAATTGTCTCTTTTATTGCTCCTTAATGAACTTTAGTGTATCAATATTTACCGTGAAGGAAATGCTTGTGCAACGAATGAACTGCTTTTGGTCTTACTTCGCATGGCACTCATTGGGGGAAACTTGTCCCTAATTTTGTTGCCTCGGTAAACATGATGTCTCTTCCTTGTTATAGATTTTGTTAACTGTTTTCTTGAGTTTTGGCCAAGTCCCTCTAAGTTTTTGTTTTTATCTCTTTTTTTTAATAAACTTTTGTGATACTGCAAATGATTGGTGGTATATGGGGGTGACAACATAGTTGGAATGTCAGATTTTCAGAAATGATGTTTGTGCACTGCAATAGTTTTTTATCTAAAAAAATAGTCTTCAAATTTGTTATTTGGTGCGGAAGAAGGATCAAAGTGTCTTTGCCAATGATATTCAATGGTTCCACAACAGTACATAAAATTGGTCACTCTTAAACAATATGATCGTGAAATGTTTTGGTATGATTCAAAGAAGGCTATTCGCTTCTGTTCCCCTCTCTAAAGTTATATAAGGAGGTTGTTTGCATATACCAGGTATGTGCACTGTTCACTAATACTGTTATCTGGTTGAAATTCTCACTAACTTGAGCGTGTATTTTGGTACTCACCCCTATGCCCTGTTGTATTCCTCTATGTAAGGTGACATCAAATGCTCAAACCCCAAATTCAAGTGAGTGCAGTTTTCTGATTGAATTTGATACTTGTTTGTATCAAGCTTACGCCACAAGGGGAGTGCTAAGATATTAGGATTATTTGGTTATTACACTTATTGTTAAATGTTAAGGGGCTAATGGACTTGGGCTTATACTTATAGTAGTAGCACTAAACCTGATTATTAGATAAAATAGGGGTACTAGGTTAGCGTTTTGTTTCACATTATATCTTTCATTATACTTTTAGCTTATACATTGAACTGTTTTTCTCTCTTTTCTCTTTCCTTATCCCAACCCAATAATTGTTTGGTAATCTCTTTTCCATTATTGCACTTTATTAATTGAAACTAGTCGATCAATTTTTACCTGCATGAGAATAAATTCAGCTCAGGCCGACTTTGTATACTCTGTTACCACGTAAATAATAAACTGGTGAATTTTAATAATGCTCTAGATTACCTTGCTTATGAGTCTTTCAATTTTCGACAGGGAGATACTCTAGATTACCTTGGTATCCCAGGTCTTCACTTAGCTGGAAGCCAGGGAGTGGTTGTGATTGCTATTTGCCAAGTATTCCTTATGGTAATGCTTGTCTTATGAACTCTGCTGACATTATTTATATCTTGTGACATTTGTCATCCAATTTTCGGGTTTGTTTGATCCCATATGATGTCAGTGATGACGTGGCTTAGCACTTTCATAACCCAAATTTGGGCCAAAATAAAAAGTTTCAGTAGTGGGAGCTGCTTAACCATAAATTCTTTTTTTTTTTTACAGCCATTTGCGCTGCAGATGGAGTGGCTACTGACTGTTACTACTAATTTGAGATTCTTATTATTAAACAGGTTGGACCAGAATACGCTAGATATTGCGGGATTGAGGCATTGGAGCCTCTAGGCATATATCTGCCTGGTGATATAAACTATCCTGGAGGAGCATTGTTTGATCCCTTAAACCTGTCCAAAGATCCTGAAGCTTTTGAAGAGCTGAAGGTGAAAGAAATAAAAAATGGACGCTTGGCAATGATGGCTTGGTTAGGCTTCTTCATGCAAGCAGCCCTGACGGGTAAAGGTCCTGTGCAGAACCTTATGGATCACATCTCCGATCCTTTCCACAATAACCTGCTGGGGTCACTCAATTCAATAAAATTACTCTAGCATTATTAGAAAGGATCTTACATATATTTCTTTACTCTTCCTTTCCATAATATTTTGTGGAGGGAATTCATGCCAAAAAAATATTTTCTTGGGCACATATCACAATCTTTTAATATAAACTTTCTCTTAACCTCTCAATCTTTTTAACATAAACTTAAGCATATATACTAATACTATTTTGTATAAAAAATACGGACTATAAGTTTTAGGCTGAGTTTATGGTGGAGAGGTTGACACTTTACAGGACTTTAGAAAAAAGAAAATAAGAGAAAGTGAAAGAAGGATAGTCCTCAACTTAAAAGGGGGTTTATTTATTTATTTATTTATTTTTTCATAACATAAAATCTCTCTAAATTGCAGGAATTCAAAATGTGTTAGAAAATGATTTTGGAGGGTTAGAGAGTTTAAATAAATTCTTTAAATTGTTTGTACTTTTTATAACAATTTTAAAATATATGGTTAACACAATTTAAATATATGATTAATTATGTTCAGTGGATTAGAAAAATAAATTCTAGGCTGAGTTTATGGTGGAGAGGTTGACACTTGACAGGACTTTAGAAAAAAGAAAATAAGGGAAAGTGAAAGAAGGATAGTCCTCAACATAAAAGGGGGTTTATTTATTTATTTATTTATTTATTTATTTTTTCATAACATAAAATCTCTCTAAATTGCAGGAATTCAAAATGTGTTAGAAAATGATTTTGGAGGGTTAGAGAGTTTAAATAATTTATTTAAAATATATGGTTAACACAATTTAAATATATGATTAATTATGTTTAGTGAATTATTAATAAATATAATAAAATGCATCACAACTTATTAACCATCTAGTGGACATAATTCGTCACGATTTTTAACGTTGTTAATCACAATATCATAGAGCTCCAACTATTGAATGAAATTGAGTTGGATCAGTTAAATTGTCAGTTCCAAATTATTGAACGATATTGATTTTATAAATCCACTTGCAGCCTATAGCATTTTTATGTGGTGGGAGGTTGACAAGAGACCAAGTACTCTTTGAAAGAAGAGCTAGCTTGATACGAGGATTGTACCGTACACCTCCCTCCTATACCTCCCACCCTCTCATTTTAAAGGAAAAGTCCAAAATACCATTTTTTGCCATATATATAACAACAAAAATTTACCACTCCCCACCCTCATTCGAAAATTATCAAATATTTTATAATATTCGAATATTTAATAAATTCGAAATAAAAAAAGTAAGATTTTTTAATGTTTTCAAAAGTTTGCTTAAAACAAAACCTTCGAAATGGAAGCTTCAAAACTTTGGTTCAACCTGATAATTTCGAAATGAAATATTCCAAGAAATAATGTTGTGTTTCGAAACTTTTGATTAACTTAAAACTTTCGAAACACGTTTTCCAGAAATCAATCAAAAGTTCGAAACCTTTGATGAATTCAAAACCTTCGAAATGCATTTTCCCAGATTTCTTCGAAACATTTGAAAGTTTGGATGAACATCAAATATTCGAAATGCAATGTTTTGAAAGTTTCATTAATTCGAATTTGAATGTTTCGAAACTTTCATTTCATGGGTAAGTTTCGAAATGTGATTTTTTTTTAACATTTTTAATTTTTTTTATAAAAAAAAAAATAGATTTATAATATTATTATTAATTAAATTTTTTAATCTTTTTGAAATTAGGTATGAGTAGAGTTGAGGTTCTAGCTTCAACAACAATTATCGATTCTACAGAAAAATCCATCACTGATCAGGTATTATTACTAATAATCTACCACCGATCAAATTTTGATTATAGATATATATTTGATCTTATATTTGAAATATGTTGTAGGTATTTCCCTCTCGAGAAGCTGTATTTGAATGGGCAAAAAATATTGGAAGGCAAAATGAAATTTTAATTGTTACCATTCGATTAGACAAAGCAACCAGAAAGAGGGGAAGAAAAGACAAATTAATTTTGGGATGCGAAAGAGGCGGAAAATATAAATCTAAATCAAAATCAACAGTAAGTTGTTCTCACAGTAAGTTGGTGAAGGATGGAAAATTAGTGTTCGTTGTGGAACGCATAATCATGATTTAGCTGATACTTTAACCGATCATTCATATTTGGGGCGTTTAAACGAAGAAGAGAGAAAAGTTGTCAATGACATGACAAAGTATAAGCTTGCACTAAGATTCATTTTGAATGCTTTGAAAGATAGAAATAAAGTTAATCTCTCAATTCCCAGTCAAATATATAAAACAAGGATTAGTTATCGAGCTTCGTTGAGAGGCTCGTACACAGAAATGCATCATCTGTTGAAGTTAATACAACAAGAAATTATGTGCATTGAACAAGAAGACGGGAGAATTCAAATGTTTTGAGAGATATATTTTGGACGCATCCTGATTGCATAACGTTGTTAAACACGTTTCATCTTGTTTTGATATGTGATAGCACATACAAAACAAATAGATATCGGTTACCATTACTTGAAATTGTCGGTGTCACATCTACTAGTTTGACATTTTTTGTTGGGTTTGCATACTTTGAACAAGAGCGACAAGATAACTTTATCTGGGCATTTGAAAAGGTAAGACAGTTGTTCGTCTCTGAGACTTTAATTTCTAAAGTTATTGTGACTGATAGAGATCTTGCCATGATGAATGCTATTAGAGTTGTGTTTCCTACTTCAATTCATTTGCTATGTCGTTTTCATATTGAAAAAAATGTTGGGGCAAGATGCAAACAATATGTGAAAAATGATAGACAAGACGAAGTAATGGATTTATGGAACAAAATTGTATATTCGACTAGTGTGGAGGAGTATGATCATCACTTGTAACACTTTGAGCTAGTGTGTGCCGATATTATCCTTTTTGTTGATTATGTGAAAGATTCATGGTTGACACCTTACAAAGAAAGATTTGTCCCGGTTTGGACCAATAGAGTGATACATTTGGGGAACACAACATCTAACAGTTTTTAAATTATGATTTGTTTTGTTTTAGAAAATATGATTTACTAATTTATGTGATTTGTTTTAATTTGTGTAATTTATTTTATTTGTAGAGTTGAGTCTGCTCATTGGAGATTGAAAAACATGCTGCAAACTAGTTTTGGTGATTTGTGTAAAAGTTGGGATGTTGTGAATATGATGTTGAAGAACCAAGTATGTATCATTAAATCGTGTTTTTACAAAACCATCATCGATGTTGAGCACGGGTATAATTCACCATTTTTTCAAAGTCTACATCACTGTGTATCAAGGAAAGTTTTTAAAGAAATTGACAAACAGTTACAGAGAGTGAAGATTGTAGATATTGACAAAACCAAATGTGGTTGCTCAATCAGAACAACTCATGGATTACCATGTGCTTGTGAGTTGACAAAGTTGCAGATATCTGGTAATGTTATCCCGATAGATAACATTCATGTATTTTGGAGAAATTTATGCATTAAGCATGAATTGAAGGATGAAGAATCTTTATCAGAATATGACTTTTCAGAAGAGTTGGAAGCAATGAAAGCGTATATGAAGAAACAAGATATTGTTGGTCAAAGGATATTCAGGGCAAAGGTGCGTGAACTTGTATTTCCACATACAACATCAATACTTGTACCACCTGAGAAGGTGAAAACCAAGGGAACTAGTAAAAGGAAAAAAGATTTTGATACTCCTCGTGATCCTTCATATTGGGAGTATGTTGATGCATCTCAACAATCTACAAGGCAACTATCTCAATGTTCTGCAAATCAATCAGCAGTGTTCTGCTAGGCAAACATCTCATAACATACATTTTCCTAGTTTTATACATCAGTATATTGAGGAGATAATAGGTGTTGTGTCTGATGGAAATTATGGGTTTCGCGCAATTGCGGCATTGTTAGGTTGGACTGAAGAATCTTGGCCTTTAGTTTGAACACAATTGGATAAAGAGATCCATCTACATCAAGACCTTTATGCCAATGTGTTCGATGACAATATTGAATCAGTGCGGAACTCATTGAAAATTTCAGGATTGGGTGCTCAAGGAAAAGATAAGTGGATAACTATACCAGACTTGGGTTACGTGATAGCAATACTGTATAATGTCATATTGGTTTCGTTGTCTCGTAATCTGAATATGACATTCTTTCCGCTAAACAAATCACCATCCAAAGAGCCAAAACTTATCAATTTACTAGCAATTGGATTCGTAAATGAAAATCATTGGGTACAGGTAAAATTTATGATTCGTAGTATTGTTTAATAAATGTTTAATATTTTGTTATTCAGATAAATTAATGTTTAATATTTTCTTGTCCAGATCAAATTGAAGTCTGATTGTTCTTTGCCACCTACCTCAAAAAAATGGAGAGACTTTTGTAGTGAGTGTGCAAAGACATGGGAAATAGCATATGCAGGACGTATGAAGCATTGGGAACACATTGATCCATCATTTACCAAATCATCTTGTATTTCATTAACTGAAGATTAGAAATTATGTCTGATTGTCCATTTACGTTTTATCATTTTTTTGTTTTATCATTTTTTTGTTTTATCATTTATCCATATTTAACGTTTTATCATTTTTTTGTTTTATCATTTATCCATCATTTAACTCAAAATAAAAATTCATAAATAACAGTGACACATAAAAATCCATAAAAATTCACAATATTACATAACATAATAACTAATCGTCGTACAAGCGGCATAATTCACTTAATAGTTCATGAAGCTCACTAAATGGCTCCACCAAATCTAAGGCCCTACGTGCAATCTCAGCTGCTCTACGATCTCTACGGTCTCTACCACCATCTACAAAAGATGATGGACCAGCATGTGCAACAGCAGTAGGTGGACTCGAAGGTGCAACTGTAGGTGGAGGGAGGATCAGAGGACGTGATACAGATGTGTACCATGCATAGTAGTCTGTAGTGACCTCTCCAGGAAAATTCGCAACAGGATATAGGCTTCGAAAGGCAGTTACAGATGATCTCATAATAGACTGCCACTCCCAATCTATATTGTCCGACACCCGAGGAACGTCACGTGGTATGCACTGAATACGACCAAATTGTCGAAGACATCGCGCTGGCAGATACGGGACTGAGACTCCACCACATCGAAGGTATCCGGAGAACATCGAAAGCTTGACAAACGGATGATTAACTCGAACATCATCATATTGTGTAAATAGTACATCATCGAGTGTCAAAGCATCAAGTCTCCGACGATATGTCATCAGTCCGCCTTCAACAGCATGTTTCGCAGTCCACCTACATGCTCGAGGAAGATGTGCAGGAACCTTTCCTCTATCGCCCCGCTTACAGATGCTAGGAAAATGCTCGTAAATCCAGCATTGCACCATAAATAAATAAAGAAATATACCTGTAGTAAAGTCATGTAACCACCCTACTGTCGAGTGTCGTGGACAACTCCATCTCCGAGATTGTCATACAGGAAAATCAATGTCGCAGTACCCCATGAATAGTCCCGACAACTATCTAAGTTAATAAATAAACTAACATATTTCGCCTCCACACGTGTATGTGTTTTATCAGTGAAAATAGTGCAGCCAACTAAATGCAATAGGTACGTTCTAGCCGCACACTCAAACTGGTTAGTCTGAATGAGATGACTATATAAATCACGCAACCATTGCAATCTATATTGGGCACATTTATTATAATTAATCTCTGCTAATGCTTCCTCCCATGATGCACCTAAATACTCATGGGCAGCTCTGGCAGCATTATTAGTATTCATATTTACAGGTGCATCAAAAAATTTACCCCGAGGTGCGATATGAAGAAGAGTCGCCACGTCGTCCAATGTGATTGTCATATCTCCAAATGGCATGTGAAATGAGCTGGTCTCTCTATGCCACCTTTCAACAAAGGCAGATATGAGACCAGCATCAGCCATAGTGAGATAAGCTGAAGAGATGTGTAGCAATCTAGATTCCTGAATCCAATGCAATACAGGATCTGGCACAAGAACTTCAGAAAACTTCTTCAGCTTCAATCCATGAGTAATAACCTTTAACGACCTACGATCCTGCGAGTAATTAAAGAACATAACAATAAATATTTATCCTTATTTAAATAAATAATTAATTAACTATAATGAATATATATACTAATTAAATATAATGAATATAATTAATTAAATAAATACCTCTCCTTTCCATATCCTCCGAGCCACGTGGTGTTCATACTGTGTCAACACAGATGTCACCACCGGTCCTCCAGGGAATCCGAGCTGCTGATCCTGCTCAGGCTCAACATCATCAACATCAATAGCATCATCAACATCATCACGTGCAGGCTCAGTATACTGCTCCTCAACCTGCTCCATCTGTGCAGGCTCAGGTACATCCTCGTTCATATGCATAGGCTCAACAGCTTCAGCGACATCATCCTGTCTACGACGACGCGGCCTAATTGGACGGCGTCTGTTTGAAGCTGTTGGTGGAATTCTATTTGTGCCATCACCACTATCACCTCCCACGCTTCGGGTAATGTTGCGAATAATCTGGCCAAATGCACCTCTCATTCTAGGCATTGCAATATATTAATATATCAATATTCAAAAAAAAAAAAAAATTGGAAAAAACACTTAAATAAAAAAAGCATTTCGAAAATTTCATTCAAAGCCAAATTTTCGAAGCTGCATTTCGAAATTTTTCATTGAAGCCCAAACATTCGAAGCTGAATTTCGAAACTATTGATCAACCCCAAACTTTCGAAGCTCGAAACTTTGCATGCAACCCAAACTTTCGAAGCCTTCTCCTCGAACTTTTCCAGCAATATGAAACCTTCGAAACTTCATATTTAAGGTTTCAGAGATTTTCTTATTTCGAAACTTTCAGATTAAATGAAAGTTTCAAATGTTCCATTTCGAAGGTTTGGGCTTTCTGGAAATGTTCGAAAATATTGCTTCGAATCTTTGTGCTTCAATGAAACTTTTGAAGGGTTTAGGGTTTGGCCTTACTTTTATATTTCAGAACTTTGAATTTCCTGTGAAATGTTCGAAGATTGCAAAAACCCGATTCGGAGAAATGAAATTTTCGAAGAAAATGGGTGGAAAAAGGGAAGATAAATTTTTGATCAGTTTTTATAGATATATCAAGGGGCATTTAAAACTTTTCCTTTGAAATAGGGGGTAGGAGGTACAGGAGGGGGGATGCACGGTACAATTCTCGCTTGATACTCATCTTTCATTGCTACAGTCCAATTAGGATCAAAATGCCTTGTTTGGCACTGTTTGGCTCTACCAAAGATACAAAAACACGAGGCTTAAGATACCCTAGTTTATCTCTGGTAAGCCATATGGCGTGTGTTTTCTATGGAGGTATTTTTAGTTCTTGATTTGGAAGTTGGTTTATTTGGTGGGGGAATATCATAAGTAGTAGAAGTGGTATGTTTTTTTATTCAAAAAAGAAGTGGTGTAAATCTAGAATTTATATTTTTATTTTGAATGAATTAAATATAATTTTTTTTACATGTACAAAATTCAATATGAAAATAAATAAAGTATGGATCTAGAAATTAAATTTTGAACTTATTTTTTGTAGACAAAATATTAATAATGTTGTAAATATACTATTAAAAATCCACTTAAAAGTATATGTTGATTTAACTGTTGTGACTAAATATGAATGTAAGATAACTTTTTTAGGACTAAATATAACTCCCCACTTTTTGGGACATCATCTGGAATTCAACTTTTAAAATACATTCCATTTATTTAAAAACATTGAAGATTAATTTTTCAAAAGTTTCTTCACCATGAAAATATATAAATACTTAGTTTCCATTAAAATATGTCAATTCTCGCGGGTAATTACTCCACTTGTAGAATTCTAAAAATTCGTATCAATGTAAAAAAAGATGATATAAAACTCGAGTCTAACAGAAATAAAGTTATTAAAGTTGACCACAACTACTTCGCTTAAGAATTAAAATAAATGTTTCGTCTACTCCTATGAAAACTCTACATATTGAGAAGTGAATTGAGAATGTCATTTGTTCAAATGTAAGGACATCACTTGATCTGTTTTTTTTATCTGAAATATATGTAACTAGTGTGTAGTCCATGTTAAGCACGGGATAAATTATCTTTTTACAATATCTTTTTATGAACTTACATTAATTTTATTCATATGCTAATTGAAATAAATTTTATTTAGAGGTATAAATGTTATTATGATATGCACATAAATTAATGTGATAGAGGTATTTTTTTAGAACTAAGGTGAATACATTGGTAATCCTTCATTAAAAATTAAATAATATAACTATAACAAAAAATAAATGTTGGAAATGTTATGCTATAAGTATAAAAATAAATATTAATTTAATCTTAAATTAATAATTTTTAAAAATGTACATGTAGATAAAAATATGTGTTTACATTTTTTGTTTTATTTTAACATCGACATAAATATTAAACTTAATAACTTAAAAACTATATTACAATGTTTTATATTACCTTAACGATCATGCATACCAAAAATTACTAAAAATGAATATGTGTAGCTATAAAATCTTATAGTCAATTGTATTTAAAAAATTATATTATACGTTAAATTAAACTAAGTATCAAATTGTATTAAAATTTTATAAAATTTATATCACATACATACCCTATAAAATGGATAGATTTAAGTCCAAAAAAATTTAGCAAATTATAAAAAACACCAAAAAGTTATATTGTTGTTCTACCA
>JBBPBQ010020324.1:54163462-54188098 GCA_037974755.1 Cicer yamashitae
ACACACTTTATATCCAAAAAAAAATGTTTCTTTATTAAATCAATCTTCATTATTATAATAATTAATTGTTAAAAGTAAGTGTAAAACTACTGTTATATAAAAATAGAAATATAGTAAATTAGTTTTTCAATTAACAATTGATTTTAAGTTATTTCGTTACCAAAATAGGCATATAAAATATAAAAGCTTTAGAATATTTTATGTAAAGGTGATCTAAATTATAGCTTCATTATGGAGATTATTCATTTTTTTTTTGTCTTAAAAGAGACGATAAATATCATCATAATTAACTCACACAATTATGAGTTTGTGAACAAATTAAACTTAAACGAAAATCAAAAAAATTACTACTCAAATTTATAATCTACATCTTGACTATAAACAAATGTCTTGCATCAAAGAAAATCGTAAATGTAGCATCATTATTTGTAATCGATCATTAAATTTGTTCTAATTATTTAAAAACATTTCAACAACCAAAAAATTGCTTAGCCTAATTTTTTGTTTGTAGGATATTATGTTAGATTATTATAATATGTATTTTAAAATTTAAACACTACATACAACCAACAAAAAAATTCCAACACAATACTAATATTTTACCAAATACTATATTGATAGTGATTGCATGTTCAAAATTTGAATTAGATATTTAAATTAGTGTATGAGCATATTGTTTCATTTGTATTTACTATTATAAAAGACGATCTTTGCGATCTTTAAAATATCATTCAATCACCTACAATTAAGAGTGTAGACGTCTTACTCCAAACATTTAATGATATAATTGGCTATTACTACAAAATGAAATATCATTGATATTTATTAAAGTGACATATTCCAAACAACTTATTACTACTATAATACACGGTAACTATTGTACAAAAAAAAAATGTAATTATAAAATTAAACACAGTATTATAATAGAACTTCTTCTAGTTTGACAGATGTAATTATCAAATTACACACAATCCTAAAACAGAAATTCTTCTAATTTAATTTTAAGTTTCAAATTTCTTAAGTATCATGGCTATCCAAAACGGTTGTTTTTAGGTACACACGCATCATAATAATATTTAATAGTGTTAATTTCTACATTTTATGGGTATTTAAAATAGTTTATTTTTTGTAAAAAAAATTGGCATATTTTTTTTTGTATATATATATATATATATTTAAAATTTGAATAAATATATTAACGATCATTAATACTAAATAATTAGAAAATATATGTATTGAATCATAAAGTGTAATGTATTAAAAAAATTAAGGTAAGATATGAATAAAATAAAAAAATATAAATATATATACAAATCATATTAACAATTCAAGTAGGTAAAGCTAAAATAAAATGAAGATAATGCACAGAAAATATATGTTAATATGTTAAAATGAAGATAAGTATTGAGTAGACATGACATACTCGATTTAGGTTGAATTTTTTTGGTGATGTTTGAGATTGTGTCTTCTAGTTTTATCTTAGATGTCCACAAACTTGAAATGTTCATTATTAAGTCGAAGTCTAAAGGAAAGACATTGAACTCAAAAATAGGTAATGAGAGAAATATGTGTTTTTGACCGGAGCAGAAAAGTCTATCTTAAAAAATCTATGTTAAGTATCCATCATAATTTCTTTTTATATAAGTTTCATAATTTGTAAAATTTAAAAAGAAAATAATCTATTGTGAAAGACATTACTACAATAACATTGATCGTTGGTGTCTATTGCAATTGTGTAATGATCCCTTTTTGAAGGTAATTTCAAATTTTTACCACTTACAGCTTTGGTTTAATTTGAAAAGATGAAAGTGTAATATAAATTGATCAAATTTTTATAATAGAATTACATATTAATCTGCAAAATTAGAAAAGATAAATGAATGTGAAGTCTAAAATTATCATAAAATCGAAATGTGATTACCAACATCGCCTGCAAGTATAAGAAAAACAAAACAAAATTAAATTGAAAAATGAAAAGAATGAATGATTTCTTAAGTTGATAGAAGAATAATATAATAAATCAGTGTAAAATGTCTTATCAGATCTTTTGAAGTTTAATATATATATATATATATATATATATATATATATATAATATGTATAATATGTATTTATTCTAAATATAATCTATAGAAATTAGTATATTAAAATATTTTTTATAAAAAACATCAATGGTTTGGTGTAAAACGACAAATACTGACTCTGAAGTCGTAAATGTTGATAGAGTTCTAAGATATTTCATACCTTAGATTGGATTATCGACTTACCTTAGACTCATCCTAAATTTTTAAGAGCCAAAATATAAAGAACTAAAAAAAAAAGGAAATTTTATATATTTAGTCTGAACACTAAGGATCCTAATGTGGTGATGATCAAGGAACCTTCAAAATTAGATATATGAACGGAATATAAGAATAAGAAAATTGATTAAAAAAACCAAAAGATAATTCGAAAAGAAGAGAGAATGTAGCATATAGAAGAAAAAAAAGTTTATCGAACGAAAAAATCTAAAAGAAATAAATTTATAGAAAAGAATTCGTTAATTATTTGTCATTATATTTACAAATAATTTTTTGAAACATGCAAGTTTTTGTTTATCATGTTTTTTTCCAAATACAAAGTGTTCAATTCAAATTATGAGTCTATTTGAAAAGAAGGTTGAACACGCTTGAAAGATGTTATTTTTATTTGTTGCATTTTAAAATAAATGTTTAATTAAGAAATTAGTATCATAGTAAATGATTAATTTGTTAGATAAGTGTCAATATAAATGAAAACCGTTCAAAAATATTATTCAATGTTAGACTATAAAATTAATTTGCTCTGCACCTAGTCCAAATTATAACAACATTATAAATATGCACGCTATGATATCTAATAATCATCATGTATCAATCTCAAAAAATTGGATTAAGGTAAAATAAAATTGTTGTTCAATTTTTCAGTAATGTTACAACTATTATTTTTTTTGCCGGGATTGATTTAGACTATAAAATTGTTGCTTAATTTTCCAGTAATATTACAACTATATATGTTAGTAGATGCAAGAATAGGCTAGGTAAGGCCAGACTTTAAAAAGCATGAGCCTAGCCTACAATTAATTTTTTAGGCCTACGCCTTATCATATGCTTTTTTTTTTCGGCCTGACTTTTTTAAAAGTTTGGTCCGACCTGAAAACCTATTTAAAAGCCTTATTCACATTAAAACATTTAAATGTTATATTTTACATTTTTTTAAATAGGCTAAACTAGACCTTTATATACAAGAAAAACTAATAAAATTATAATCAAATCTAATAAAATAATAACTAACAAGTTTGCAATGCAACAACCTTCCTATAAAACAAAAAAACAAAATGAATCCATAATTAGTCCCTATACACATACCAAGCTACATGATGCTCTATCATACCAATTTACATGATGTTCTACCCATACCAGACGATGCTCTCCACGTACCAATACCAATGTACATATGTATATATATATTAAATAAAAAATGATTATTCTAAAATGATTTTTAAAAAAATCTGAAACAAATATCCTTTAAACCCTAAAAAATAATTTTTGGTTTAAAGGAATAGATTTTTTTTTCTTGAAACAAATGCACCCATTATTATCTCTCAAACAAATTCTCTCAAACAAACTCGGACATATTCAATAATAATATAATTAATATTATTATCAACTTTGAAACACTTTTAAAGGGACTGAACCTATTTTATGCATTTTTGTACTATTTTTCTTTTGCAAATTCACATATACTTTTTTGATTTAAGATTTATTTCTTATTTATAAAACCTAAAATTAGAGCAACTTCAGTGGAGTTTCTAGAAGATTTGTAAGAGATTTTACAAAGGCTAACTCTACTAAAGGAATACAAAGATAAAAGAAAAAAAAAAGATTTTGAAGTAGTAAATATTGAAATCTTACATAGTATAATAATTATATAATAATATGAACGATTCAACTTGAAAAGAACGGAAGAAGAAAAGAACGGCGATAATATGGAACGACTACGGAGTGATAGTCTAATTGATAGGCTTTAAAATAGGAAATAATATTATTAATAAATAATAATAATAAAAAATAACATTAATAAATAATAAAATATATATAGGCCAACCTGTCAGCCTAATAGGCTTTTTGTATAAGCGTGAACCTGACTTATTTAAATAAGAAAATTTTACCCCATACCCCCTAATTATACTTATACCCCCAAAATAGCAGTGAAATGACCATTTTGCCCTCCCTTATATAATAAAAGTACAAAAAATTTACCATTTGCGAATTTCACATCTCCGGTACAAAAAGTAAGTTTTTTTTTTCCAAACTTCCGGAAAGCTTTAAACCATGGTTTCCGGTACATAAGCCTATTACTCCGGAAACCTTTCAACAACATATCCGGTACATAGGCCTCTACCGGAGATGTTTTTTTAACCTATCCGGTACAGATGATTTTTTTCTAAACTTTCAGATACCTTTTTTTTAAGCTCTCCGGTACAGATGCTTTTTTTGTAAACTTTCGGATACCTTTTTTGTAACCTCTCCGGTACATTACAGTTTTTTATAAATTTCCGGAAACCTTTTTTAAACGTATCCGGTACAGTACATTTTTTTGACATTTCCGGAAACCTTGGTTTAGCCTCTCCGGTACAGTACATGTTTTCTAAATTTCCGGAAACCTTGCCCACCAAGATTTCCGGAAATTGCATTAATTTTTTTTTTGTTTTTTAAAAATTTTAATTCATTATAATTTTATAACTAACTGTGATTTATTTCTTTTTAATTTTTCAGTGGGCGCACGAGGAAGAGACGGGAAAATCATAAGAATTACGCGTGACACTGATGCTTCTATATCATCCGCGATGAATCCTCTAGAGAGGATTCGACCGACAGCTTCAAGGAGAAGAAGACGGATGATAGTTGAAGACGATGATGAGGGAGATCATGATTATCGATTTATCCCAGATGTGGCTGTGTATCATCAGGAGCAGCCTCCTATAGTACATGAGCAGGTCGATGTACATGAGCAGGAAGAGGCTGCACCTGCTCAGGAGGGAGAGCATATGGAGGAGGAGCATGATGGAGCTCAGGGACCTGGTGAGGTCACACAGTATCCTGGAGGACCTTATGATTTATCGGTCCTTACACGGTACTGTCATCATGTTTCAGCTAGATTGTGGTTTGGTGAGGTATGTTAAAATAATTAATTTATTTATAATTCATTAAAAATATTTAAATTAATTATTATTCTATATTTAATTATAATGTTATTTATTTTGTTTGTATACAGGAGCGACCATTGCTGAAAATTGTTGCGCATGGAAAGAAAATGCAGCAATTTACTCCGCCGGTACTTCCGCGACCCATAGAGAATTGGGTGAATTGGTCAGGACTGAACCCATTACATAGGGGTAGTTTGAAGATGACTGACAACGCCCTGTTATCTGCGTTTGTGGAAAGATGGCATTCTAAGACATCGTCATTTCACATGCCATTTGGTGAAATGACGATTACTCTAGATGATGTTGCCAATCTTCTGGGGTTGCCTATTAGGGGTGAGTTCTACAGTCCACCCGATGTAGATAGAGTAACGGCATGTAATCTTGCCATGACGTTATTAGAGGTGACGGCGGAAGAGATCTGGGAGGAGACCAAAAAGACCAGAGGTGCGCATTATAGATTGGATTGGTTGAAAGAGGTCTTCGCAAGGCAGTGTGGAGCAGAGAGATTTGACTGTGCTGCTCAAGCGTATATGTTGAATTTAGTAGGGAGTACTATTTTCGCTGATAAGAGTCATACTCTTGTTGATGCGAAGTACCTTCCTCTATTCAGAGATTTAGACGGTACAGATAAATACTCATGGGGTACTGCTGCACTCGTAGTCCTATATGACTACCTCTCTGATGCCTGCTGTTATGACACCAAACAGCTAGCTGGATATATGACGCTGCTTCAGGTATGATTTATTTATTTATTTTTATGTTTATTTAATTGGTTATCATTTATTAATTTATTTTTATGTTTATTTATTTGTATATGATTTATTTATTTATTTATTTATTTTTATGTTTAATTAGTTGTATATCATTTATTTATTTATTTTCATGTTTAATTATTTATATTATTTATTGTTAATTATTATATTATTTTGATTATCATTAATTTATTTATTTTTTTTATGTTTATTTATTTGGTTATCATTTATTTATTTATTTATTTTTATAGTTTATTTATATGTATATCATTTATTTATTGTTAATTATTATATTATTTTGATTATCATTAATTTATTTAATTTTTTTTGCAACAATGTTGGATTTACGAATATTTTCCAAATATTTGTAATAGAGGTGACCAGGGTGCTGACGTAGAATGTTATGCGCGAATGAATAGATGGTGCTACAAACAGGCCAAACATAAGCTCCACGAGTACAAACGTGTCATTGACGAATTGACACCTGTGGATGTTATATGGAGACCATGGGAGAATCACAGGGGTGTCATTCCGTTTGATGATATCATGCTATATACTGGTCACCTCAGATTATGCAACACCATAGTGAAATATCTGCCAGAGAGGTGTTTGAGGCAATTTGGATATATCCAACATATTCCATCTCTGCCACCTCCAAATCCTCCTAGATTATTTGATGTTGACGTAGAATGGTTGGGATACGTGACGCCAGTCGTAGAGATATTGCAAAAGAGTCGTCTAGCTACGTATCCATCTGAGTGTGACGAGGGATATTTGGAGTGGTTTTATAAGGTGTCTCACCCACTGCTGGTGCGACCAGATGGTGCGCCCCAGGTACCAGATGGTGTACCCCAGGTACCAGATTATGGTGTCCCGACCACTGCTGCAGGTGGTTCTACTTCACAGCCTCCATCTATTCTACAGCAGGTTGGTGATCTAATACAGCAGGGGTTGAATGAAGTTGAAGCTACTCCAGATGATGAGTTTTATAAGTCTTTTTGGAAAGCTTTGTATTTAACGCGTCGTCGTGGATGACATATGGGTTGTTTACATTATGCTTTTGAACATCTATGGGTTGTAATGTCGTTTAGTTTATTTTGAACTTCTGTTATAAACACTTTATGTTAGTTTGTTTTCATATCCATCTATTTTGAGCATTATTGTTATGTCGTTTAATTTATTTTGAACTTCTGTTATAAACACTTTACGTTAATAATAACAAATTGAAATAGAGCGACACTAACGTAAAATATAAAATTAAATAATAACAAGTTATTTTGTAACAGTTTTAAAGCATTAAGCTTCATCTAATGACATTGCATCTATGGATTCTATAGGTGGATTTTGTGTAACACGTGGCAAATGACTTAATAAATAGCCCCAATGTTGTAGACGCCCTGTATATGCTATTGCCCAAGAAGTTGCTTCATTACTGCGATAATTCTTCCAACCTGGTGCAATATCTGGCATTGGAAATCCATCTTTCATCTTTAACTGCAAAATAAGATCATATGATTATTTTAAAATTAATACATAAAAAAATTAACTCTAACGAATACATAAAATTAACAAAAAATGAATACATAAAAAAGTTAGACAATCTTACCGGAACCCAATGATTTCCATTAACAAAACCAATACATATGATACGATCATTTGTTGTCGTTCCTGAGTGTGAACCCCTCATAGGAAAGAAAGTCATTGAAAATGTTTGACCAAACGTGACGAGAATAATATTATATGTTGTCACTATCACGTAACCCATATCAGGTATGGACAACCATTTCTCTACAGGTTGAACACCTAAGCTTGATATCTTCAACGAATCTCTTACTTCTCTAATTCTTCCTGTGAATAGCCTATCATATGGAGTTACATGCGAAGCAATCTCCTGGTCTAAACTATTGCGGACCAAAGACCAAGACTCCTCACCATATCCAAGCAATAATGCAATAGCGCGAAAACCACAATTTCCATCCGCTGCCACATCAAATATGTCATCAATGTATGGCAGAATAATTTCGGGAAATTGTTTCCACAACTTATACTTTGAGGATTGAGATGATTGAGAGGGTTGTTTCTTTGATTGAGAGGGTTGTCTCTTCTTTGATGACTGAGATGGTTGTGAACCAGGATCTTCACAATATGTTGCATTAACATGCTCAAAGTAAGAAGGGTCTCGATATACATCATATCCATCCGGCTTCTTACCCTTACTCTTCTTCACTCGACCTTTTGTTTTAACTTTTTCAGGTGGTGGACACATCGAACTTATAGTTGGAAAAGCAAGTTCACGCACCTTACTCTTCAACACTGGTTTTCCTATAACATCGAGTGATCGAAAGCGTTTCCATAATGCATTCATCTCTGTAGACATATCCAACTCTGATCCATCTTTTGTGTCTTGGGTGAGTTCACATTCCATGCTTAATTTTCTCCATTGAATATCCACAGAATCTAGAGGAATTGGTTCACCCATCAATTTATATTGTGCCAATTCACAAGCACAAGGTAACCCGTATGTACTTCTAAGAGAGCACCCACATACAGATGAATCAGTACCTACCCACTCAACTTTCTCAAATTCTACAGCAAAACGTCTTTGAGCTTCTCTTGATACAAATGTATTCAATCTCTGATAAAATGGATTGTTGTGTTCATGATCTTGGTCATAGAAACTTTTCTGAAATGAGCCTCTGATTTTTTTATGTTGCAATCTTATCATATTGTTCATAGCTTCCCAACATTTGCACAAGTCACCCATGCTGTGTTCCAACATTAACTTTAGTTTCTAATGAGCTGACTCAACCCTGTCATTACATGTAAATTGTCACAATTGAGCAATCCAACAATATATAATATAATTAAAAAATCAAATTTTTAGAGTCACATGACATACCTGTTACTCGTTGTGTTCCCCATATGCATTACTCGATTTGTCCATGCTTCAACAAACCTTTCTTTATGAGGAGTCAACCAAGTGTCTTTCACGTAGTCAACAAACACCATATTATCGACACATGATTGCTCAAACATTTGCAGGCGCATTATATACTCTTTTTCATCACTGCAATACATAATGTCTTGCCACATATTCAATACTAACTCTTGTCTATCCTTTAAGACATATTGCTTGCATTTTGCTCCAACATTTTTGTCGATATGAAATCGACAAAGCAAATTAACAGCATGTGGAAATACAATGTCAACTGCATTCATCAACACAAGATCTATGTCAGTCACAATTACTTTAGGAAATTTGTTTTGTGTGACAAACAGTTCTTTTAGCCTCTCTAAAGCCCAGCAAAAGTTTTCTTCCCGCTCAGATTCCAAATAAGCAAATCCAACTACAAATGTCATCTCTGTTGATGTCATACCAACAATTTCAAGTAATGACATCCTGTATTTATTGGTTTTGTAGGTACTGTCCATAATCAACACAATCGGAAACAAATTCAACAACTTCACTGAATCTGGATGCTCCCAAAAAATATCTCTCATAACATCTGAGTCTTCACGTTTTCTATTCCAACACACATATTTTGCATCTTCAATTAACTTGAATAAATGTTGCATCTCTGTTCTATTACCTCTCACATGCAAACGAATTATACTCCTCTGCTTATAAATTTGTGAGATCTTAGTAACATTGTTCTTATCTCGGTCTTGCAATGAGAGTAATATGTGTCTTGGTGCAACATTATATTTTGTTAAGTCATGAACATGTTTTTTTTCTTCTTCATCTAAACGTCCAACAAATGCATGCCCCTCCAAAGAATCAGGTAATTCATGGTTGTGAACTCCACAAATTACTTTAATTGTCCATCCTGAACCATCTTTTAATGGTTTTGATCTAAGTTTGAAAGGACAATCACACTTTTTTGTTGAACTTCGAGTTGAGCTAGCAGCATACTTGTATTTTCCTCCTTTGTCGCAACCTAATATTAACTTATTTCTCCTTCCTTTCTCTCCTGTCTCTATATCTGATCTTCTAATAATAACAGTAACTTTATTTTTGATACCGATTTCTTTAGTACAATTCACAACAGCGTCTCTTGTAACAAATATCTGAAATAAAATTAATTATAAATAATAACCATAATATATTTTTACAATATTAATATTAATTAAAATTATTCATACCTGATCCGTCTCAAAAATATTTGTAGTATCGACGCATGATTTATCCAATAATGGTAGCATTTGATTCATATCTGTTAACATTTTAAAAAATTAATAGAATTCAAAAAACTTAAAAAAAAATCAAAAAAACTAGTTGTGTACCGGATACCTTATAATGAAGTTTCCCGGAACTTTGATGTGTACCGGATACCTTTGAAAATAGGTTTCCGGAACTTTGATGTGTACCGGATAGCTTGAAATAAGGTTTCCGGAAATATTGAAAACTTTGATGTGTACCGGATAGCTTGAAAACAAGGTTTCCGGAAGGCAGTTGTGTACCGGAAATCTTCTTAAAAGGTTTCCGGAAATTACCGGATATCTTTGAGCAACCGGACTTCTTTTTTACGGCACCGGAATTGATGAAATAGTGGGAAAAAAAAATTTACTCTCACTTTAGTGAAATAGTAAAAAAAAGTTGGAGGGTAATTTTGGCATTTTGAAATTTTTTTTGGGGTACAGGGTAAATTTTTCTTTAAATAAATAGGCTTTAAAAATAGCTTGAGCCTAGTTTTTTTTATTAAACAGGCCAGACCAGACCAGATCATAAGTAAGTCAAGCCATAGGCCCATGACGGATGGCCTAGCATATTTCCATCTCTATCTGTCAGTGTTAGACTATAAAGTTAATTTGATTTTTCGATATATAATAATTACCAATCAAAATTATTAGTAACTTTATGATTTAATTGAAAACTTAAATGAGAGTAATTTGTTATTTAAATAAATAGACAACTATATAACCTAATTAGTAACTTTATGAATTACATATACGACTTACCTACATGATTCAATTAATTAAATGACATGAAGATTCGTTATCAATACAAATTATAATTATTTATTAGTTTTAATATGTTTTTAATTATAATAATAAATTTTTCGTAATTATGACTTTAATTTTTTTGGGTCAACATTGTAATCAATGTGAACTATATGTCATTTTGCAAGATTTGTTTATAGTATAGATACTTCGTCTAATGATTCTATGTGATGAACTTTTCGGGTTAAGTTGATGTTTTGTTCTCTAAGATATGTGTGTTATGTGAACTACATGCTTATGGGAGATATTTTGGCTAAAAAATCATAGGAAGAGACCAAAACTGTCGACTTTTAAAATAGGGAGACCAATTTCGTAAATCAGTATAAATAGGGGGACTAAAACTGCAATTAAGTCTAAATAGTTTTATATTTTGATTGGCTTGATTGCCATAGGAGCATAGTAAATAGGCGCGTTGACTTAGTCTAAGAAGCATGGCGATGAGCGCTCTCTCCGAGACGAACAACTGGCCTCCCTACGTGGGAAAATTGGCCTTCTTTCCTTTCTTTGATTTTCGGCAAGCATTTTCTGAAAGTAATAATTCTATTAAGTTTTGGTTTCGGAAAACTTGCTAGTTGCGGATTAGTGCATTTTGCGCTGTTGGCGGCGCAGGTTGATCTCTCTGGTTGAGGCTGCATTCTTTTATTCAACTTTACACGTGGGAAGGGCTAACTCTCCTAGTGGCTAGAATGCTTGTCAAAAATGCTAAAGTCAAAAATTGAAATTTTATAAAAATTAAAAACACATTTAATCAATATTTTAATGGATCATTAAATCTAATACAATAATAATATTATGAATATTCCTATAAAAAATAATATTTTAAGTATTACTACAATTAATACTATGATTAACTTAACATTTTTTGTGCAACTTTTGCAAAAATTACGAAGGTTGACCTAATATTGTCAATTTTACCAAGAAATAAAAAATTGTCAATGTTACCAAGAAATAAAAAATTGTCGGTATTACCACAAAATCAAACATACAATTTATAAAATTATGGCACATGTGATATAGTTGGTATTATTAGGGGAGTTCCAAATTTGGGATGTGATATAGTTGGTATTGTTAGGGGAGTTCCAAATTTGGAATCTAAAACCGCTTGTAAGGTAAATATTGTCTCCTTTTTATAAACTATTATAGAGTTATATATCTTATTCATGTGGAATAATCTCAATACATCTCCGCTATATATCTTATCTATGTGGGATAATCTCAATACATCCCCTCACATCCATCAACATTAAGTTTGATGTGTGTATATAAATGATGGGTGGATTGATCAAGCACTTTGATACCATTTTATGTTTTATATTGAATATAATTCGTCCTTACAAAATCGACTTATAAAATAAATATTATCTCTCTTTTATAAACTATTACGGAGTTCTATGAGACACTTCAATATTTCCCAATAGTTATCCTGTTAGTTCACGATAAGTATTGAAGCGAACTTCAATGCCACGCTGCTAGTGCTAGGCACTCACAAGAAGCTTACAAACGATGGCTACGAGATTAATAGAACACAGGTGTATGTAGTAAATTGTCGGAATAAGAATTAAGGGCATCAATGGACGGTAAAGAGTAGAGGTTGCGTAAGATCACAAGGGCAAAAGCATGAGATCCACTAGCCCTTGCTAAAGTCAAACTCCATGCGCTCAAAAGTCAAAACATTAATTTGGACTCTGCTTCAAGAAAACAAGGGACTACATTCATTGATCTGGTCAAACATTGGGGACAGAATCGGTTATATCTAGGTTAGATAATTCCATCTATTAGACAACCCCAAATAAAGAGTTTTTTTCCTTTCTTTCTTTCCTTCTCTTTTCGGTGGTATTTTTAAAAATAAAAAGGAAGCTGCAAATTAATACACATATAACATACAATCTGTTCAGCACTGATTAACTAAGTCATGCCAAATCACATTCCCTTTCTTTCTCGCAAGCTTCTTCCCCTCCTATAGTCAACCTCTGCATCGGAGCATGATAACCCCATCTGATATTTCCTGCAGATTCTGGATGACCCCATTTTTGAGAATATATCTTCATCATCCATGAGAGTATGATTATCAGGTGTACTTAATCCAGAGCTATTGCTACAATGTCCTGGTGATTTATGAGCTGACATGTGAGAAAGAAACATATTTGCTTACAGGTAGATGTAAAGTATGAAAGAGTTGGAATGAAGATAAGACATCTTGGTCTTCAGCTTAAACACAAATGCATACAATTACTATAACCCTTCTACGATAATCAAGATCTAATACTTTCACCACCTGAATATCCAAACATGACCTATATGCTTTAAATCTTATCAGAGAAAAAATTGTCTAAAACTTCTTATCCATTAAAAGTACAACATACCAAGGCTCTAGTTATTGAGCCGATATTATATATAATATTGAAAGCAAATCGTAGTTAATTTAGAGGTATTCTTCTCTATGTCTTTTCTATTTCCATGATTTCTCTAGATGTATTTAAACAAATCATATTCAAATAAGTTTTTACAACATACCTTCATATGCATCACATAGAGGGACTTGATTCTTTGCTTGCTTGCCAGCTGTACCTGGGTCTAGTCTAAGGCTTTTTAGACTTTGCAAAGCCACATGCGTATCCTGAGCTTTGAATCCTTTCATCAATGAAGGCTCTATGTTTTCTTCCATCATTGATTTGCCAGCGGTCAAGGGCATCATGGTAAATGAATCATCCATTACATCAGAAATCTCCACATATTGACTAGTGGTTATAATCTCATCTGCACTGAAACCAAAGGATGCTCGGTAAGCTTCTATTTCTTCCACATCTTGCTTAGGACTTCTAGAAGGCCTACTCTGATGTCCATTTCCAACCGTAGATTGAACATCTGAATCTTTTGAAACACTTAATCTCCCACCATTATGGGGGAATGGAGGATTTTGGTCTAAATAGAATTGTGCATAGGTAGCAGGGCAAAAGAAATTTGTATCTTGGGATGCCATAGTGACACCATTGGTGTCATGCCCAGACACCCTCCCAGACCCAGTCCTCTGATATTTTCCATTTTCTGGATACATTGATGTATCCCACTGTGGGCGAAACACTCGTTCAGGAAAAGAGGTTGACAGACAGTCACCAGAGTTCCTTGATATTGGAGATATAAGGCTACTGGCAGGACTTCCAGGGTAGAGTGAATATGTACTTTGAAGATCATTTGCAGTGATGTAATTACTCTTGTCACCACTTTTGAGATTTGCTGAAGATGTTAGAAAATGAGCAAAGGGTACATCTGGGGAAGAGGGAGTTGTTAAGTGAGCCAACTCTGGGGGAGGAGTGAGAGGAGCAGTAGATGGTTCTGTAGTGAAATTTGAGAAGACTGGAGGAGATACCAGCTGTGTTTCGTGAGCATATGGTCCAGTGGCAAACATTGTAGATGAAGGACCGCCAGGTGAGTTTGCAGATAATGACAAGAAACAACTAGGTGACTGTGCAGTTGAAGGAAGGGCAGAATGTGTGAAGGATGCTGGTGAAGAAGGTGGAGCTAAGAGAGAAGGAGCTAGTCCTGTGGCTTGATTGGTCAACCCAGTCACTTGGGGTCCATTTGGCTGACTGGCTGACCCATTATTGTCAGGAATGCGTGATGCAGGCACAATGCGCTTCCCACCTTTCTGTGAACCAAAACAAGACAATGCACCCAAACATCCTCCCCATCTCTTTCTCTGTCAATGCAAGTAAAGAAATATAGACTTACTCAAAGAAAAAAGGAGATTAATAACAGGAACATCTGAAAAGAAACAATTTAATCTAAAAAGAAATCTTTCTGAAATTTTAAGTTTGTAACAGCCTCTCAAACATCCTTCCATCTTTTAACCATTCCAAACAAACATGGTTAAATACTTTATTAAATTGTTTTTTGTTACTAACCACATTTATTAGTCATGCCAAGATAAAAGCTACTTACTGATTGCAACTTATGTTTTAGGATCTAAGTTATTGTCCACGTGCAACACCTTGTTGAATCTTCATGGGATGAATCATTAATGTTAAAGAGATTAATAAATTAAAATCTTATCGACTACTTGATTTTACTAATCTCACCCATATTCTATATGGACTAATTTGACTGAAAATCGATTTTCCAGCTGTGTTTCTTCTTCTATCTCTTCCCCCAGTTTTTAATCCACTCTCCTAGTCACCATCAGCTTCTTCTTGACCAACCCGTTTGTAAATCTAAAACTCCAAGGTAAAGTATTTCATTTGGAAATTGTACTTAGTAGAATTGACACAATTGACATGTAACACTAACAAGATTCTCAGACTTCTCACAATGCTTTTATCTAATGTGTGTCATGTAGCTCATTATTATTTTTAATTTTTTATTATAATGTAACAATTTTCTTGGGGAACAACCTGTTTAAAATTTAATGTGAATGAGTGCACCCTCTAACATTGGAGTAATTTCTCATGATGCATTTGAAAGGTTTTGGCAGGAAAAGTGAGGTTGATCTTATATGGTATTGGAAGTTTACAAGTTCTTCGGTGTATTTGGATGGAGAGCAATACCATACTTTCAAAGGTCTTTTTTAATTGATATTTTGGAGGTCTTTGTTTAACCCTTGTCACAGATAGGATTGTATTTTTGGCTTCTCTTTGGTATAGTATACGGAAAGATTGGAAAACTAGAAACTTTGACTGCACAAATATCTATTAGTATAACAATCTTTCTGCACAGCTGGAAGGATTATTCAAAATTGAAGTTATTGGAAAAGGTTTGCTTTGGGTTTTATGCGATATATATCATATATATCAATTCTGGCAGTGTTTTTTATTTTCAACAAGGACATTTAGCGAAAGTAGACTTCATTCAAAACTTCAAATAGATTTGGCTTCTGAGTTTTAAGAGTTGATATGTACCCCAAGGCACTGTTTTGTTGCCAATATATCTCTGGAAGCAAAGAGATATTTGCTTACTGATAGTTTGTTCCCCAAATAATACAATCCTCCGGTCAAAAAAACTAATACAATCCTATTGTTCCACCAATACTATGCAAAGCATCAAACTATTTAATTCCCATAAAACATTCAATCCAGGTACTAAGCATTATACAGTACCAGATTTGGAGCACTGGATGGAATCTTTGAAATTATTAAGTTAATCTACAGGTTGATAAACAAGAAAAGAAAAAGAGGCACAGTATAGGAGCAGGATAGAAGCGAGGTTTCTAATTGAAAAGAATAAATAACCACATTTTAAGATGTTATGTAACAGCTATACTTATTAGTTTAGGACAAATAATAGGGAAAAAATGCAACAAACTCAAGACAGAGAATTGGAAATATAGCCATACCACATAAGGAACAATAAACTTTTATAACACGGGAACAGACAAATGCTATACTAATATGTCAACAAACATGCATTTTCTCTGTTCCCTATTTCCCTTTCATTTTCTTTTCAATTTTTCATTTCTTCCCTTCAAGCAAACATTTTCAAGGTGCTTTCTCTTTTTTTCCTCCCTATTCTTTTGGCATACAATATTATTAGAGAGAGAAGGAAGAAAGATTTCAGAGCAGCGGAAGATAAGTTATCAAGGCGAAGATAAACAAAACTCAATATAATCAGGCCCTCCAGAACTCTTTATGCATCTATTAGGTAAGCTTCTTCATTTGTCAACCACTAAAGAACCCACCTAAACAATATGGTTGCAACCCTCAAATCTGGTCAACTAGCTGACAATAATTCTTCAATGAATGAGCAGTTCATTCAAGCCAAATAAATCACGTAGCACCATTAGATGGCACAACACCCAAATCATTTCCTTTCTTAAATTAACTAAAGTAACAGGAGGTTAATCAAAAGAAACTGTTTGAAACTGCGTAGTAGAACCCAGTATTAACATAACAGAAAATCAAATAACTTATTCCAAATGATGGTGACTGCTGATCAGTGTAAAAACAACTTGGCAATTATCTGAGGGAGTAATGACTACTTCATTAATCTTCCCCCTTGCCACTCGTTTCTTCCTCATAAAATCATCACATTTATTTGAAATTATAAAGCCTTTTATTGGATTACTGTCAGCAAATTTGAGATATAGTGTGCATTTATAAAGATTTGTATCATGCTAAATATAAAATTAGCATAAAGAAATACTAGTCTCTTCCTTTTCTCTCCCTAATGTTCTTAAATAATGATCTTAAACAAAATTACAGTCATTTGCTCAACCAAAAATTCAAGTTCATTTTTATGAATTAATTCAACACGCAGTATACTTTCTTCATTTCATGAATGATATATCAAAAGTAAAATGAAATTCTATCATGGCAGTAGTTAATAATCAAAATCTAAAGTGAGCAACCATTGATAAACAAATCAATGGTTAATATTACATGCACACGTTATAAATCATGAATATGTTGAAATATCACCCCCTACATTTTGTACTACATTTTTTCACTTTACTCACTTTCAAAGAGCAAAATCTAAACTGTTAAGGCATAAGATTCTTCAAGCTTCAATCTACAACACTGTCAACACATATTCTTGTTCTTTATGATCAAATATATAAGAACTGTACAAGAGTATTAGCCAGCCACTCCATGCCTAAACTAAAATAGCCATCTGACATGCCATACATCCCATAATGAGATTTGCCATATTAAATGTGAAATCCAGTTTTTCTTAAGATATGAGCCACATGACACACAACCCACACATAAAGAAAAAGAGAAAAAAAATCTACTAATTGGCAAAAGAAAAATAACAAAGAATCCTGAAAAGTTATTAACAGTAGGTTTTGCTTTCTAGTTCCAGTGCAGTCTAAGGTGTACCCCATTGAAAAGGGTACCCCACTTATCCCCTTTTGTTGATTTAATAAAATAAATGAATGATAGAGATTTATCTTATTAATTGTTGATCATAACCATCCAATTACTTTTTTGTTGTAATCTAACCATTATATGTAAGGGAAACTCCTGAGTATCCCTTTCACATAGAAGTAGAACAGCATCCTAGAATAGTAGAATGAGCCTTTATTTCTATTTCATATAGATATACGACGAGGGCCTGATATTCACAATGACAGGATTCTGAGTATCACTTCAAAATCCAGGTTTACAAAACAAAGCATAGCATAAAGACAAATGTCAAGGTGACACTATGGATCTATATTTTGTTAAAAAAATTGAAATTATACAGGAAAAAAAAAAAAAAACAATAGCACCAATAGAACCAAAGTAGATCGTTCTACACTCTAATGTAAGGGGAAGAATTTCTCTATAAAGCTTCGGTTAGATGCAAGCAAGAGTAAACAGATGATGAAACAGAAAAGCAACGGTTATGGTGGCCAATAAATGCAATTATCGTTGTTTGATTGATGTGAGATCTGAGGAGGAAAACGTGTACTTATATACGAGTAAAAACAGCAACGAACGAAGAAGCTTAAAAAGCGCGAAAACAAGCAATTTTGGTGTTAGGTTATGTACTACTTACTAGTTAGGGACCTCAGATCTAACCCAAAAACTTTTCTCTCACTCGCAAATAAATAACGCACGAAGCATAATTTTGAAATTAAATGAAAAATAAAATATGGATGCGTGAGATCGAGAGAGATAGATACCCTTTCATGCTGAGGAAATCGATTTTGCTCTGACCCCATTTTATTTGATAGTAGCTGCGCTGGCTGGACTGGGTGTGCTGTTACACTCCACTAGGAGGACTCGACTCAGTTATTAAAGCTAAGAGTAAGATCGTTTGTTCGTTTCTTCTCGCATTTCTCCTTCACAAGCTGACACCACATAGACTTTTGATGTGTTGTGAAGAGAGGATGAAGGAATATCAATTAACTAATTAAGTAATTAAATTAATAATTAATGCTTACAACCAAAGGAGGGAGGGACAAAGAAAGACAAAAGCGAAAAAGATTGAAGTGTGACGAAGATACATAGAAAAAAAGTGACACACACCGGGACAGGAGCAATACTTTTAGGTTATTAATTAATTAGGCTATTTCTAATAAGGTGGGGTGTTTCATGTAGTTTACAGTAGATTTATATTTATCTAATAAAAAAATAAAAAGTAGATTTATAATTAGCACTTTGTTTAATTGTGTTTTTGTTTTGTGGTCACAAAATTGAGTTTGTAAAACTAATTTTGACTAAAAATAAGTTGAAAGTAAAAATAAGTGTTTCATGAAAATATGTAGTTTACGTTTGACTACCATGAAACATAATAAAGGATAAATATTTCTTACAGTTAAGATCTTTTAAGGTAAAAAAAGAGTTAGGGATTGGAATGTATGAAGCTGAAAATACTAGAAAAGAACTTGCACATGCAATTATTTATTTTGCAAAGAACCACAATGTTGAAGTTGTTAGAAAATCTTTCAGGAAGAGTGGTCGTTACTTCTGACATATTGACTGCAAGCAATAAAAAAAAAAGAGTATATGATTATCATTGTACATTGATGAAAATTGGGATTTACAGAGTCAAATTTTGAGATAATTATAACTTATTCTAATACTAGTTTGATTGCATATTATTTGTATTGGTCATTGAATGTGAATTTTATTATGCTAGATTTATTTATGTTCATGTCTCTCATACAAGTGAAAGACTTTGTAATCCATTGGTTGGATGTTTGATGGATTGGAACATTGATACAAAATTGTTCACTATCACTTTAGATAATTGTAGCACCGATAATGCAATGATTGAAAAAGTTAAGGATAAGTTACAACTAGATACATTGTTAAAGGATGGGGTCTTACTTCACATGCGTTGTTGTGCGCGTATACTTAATTTGATAGTAAAGGAGAGGTTAGAAGTTGTGAAAGATGGAGTCGAGAGGATTCAAGATAGTGTTGCATATTGGACTGCAACACCTAAAAAGAAGGAAAAATTTGAGGAGACTACCAAACAATTACGAATCTCTTGCTCAAAGAATTTTATTTTATATTGTTCGACTAGATGAAATTCAACTTACAAGATGCTTGATGTTTCCATTTTTTCATGAAGATGTATTCAGTCGATTAAGAAAGTGTGAATCCCAATATACTTGTTTGCCTACAAGTTTGCATTGGAAATTTACAAAAGATATTTGTGGAAAATTAAAATTGTTCAATTCTATCACTAAAGTATTCTCTAGCACTAAAAATCCAACTTCTAATCAATATTTTCCTAAGATTTGTATGATCAAAATTACAATAAATGAGTGGATTAAATCCTCTGATGCATTGATTAAAAAAATGGCAGAAAACATGTTGGAAAAGTTTGAAA
Organism: Cicer yamashitae; assembly: GCA_037974755.1. Lineage (NCBI taxonomy): Eukaryota > Viridiplantae > Streptophyta > Magnoliopsida > Fabales > Fabaceae > Cicer > Cicer yamashitae. The sequence continues at coordinate 54,183,698 of JBBPBQ010020324.1, forward strand.
AATATTGGAATGTGGTTCATGAAATAATGAGGGTAGCTGCCATTTTAGATCCTAGATACAAAGTAGAGTTGCTTGATTATTATTTTGTTAAGTTGTATGAGAATAATGTTAATGACCAAGTTAAGGGGATCTGACAGTTGTATTATGATTTGCTTTATGAATATCAATTGAAAATAAATAATGGTTCTAGTAGTGATTCTCAAATGTTGGATGCTCATGTTGGTAATGCTCAGAATGATGGTTTAAAAGACTATGATTTGTATGTTAGGAAGAAAAAAAGAGCTAGAACTTCATTTGTCAAAACATAGTTGAAAGTTTATTTAGAGAAATAAGTTTTACCAAGAAGTCTAGATTTGGATATTTTGTTGTGGTGGAAGTTGAATGGTATTAAATATCCAACACTTCAGGTCATTGCAAAAGGTGTATTGACAATTTTAGTTTCTATTGTAGTTTATGAATCCATATTCAGTACCTATGGGCATATCTTAAGTCCTCATCAAAGCCGACTTCATTGGACTAATTTAGACAACTTGATGTGTGCTAGAAGTTGATTATGGAGTGCTGAGAAGACTGATATTTCTTTTAAATTATCCATTAAGATATGAGTATCTTTGAAATAGCTAATAATTTTGTATATCTTAAATTATCATTGTTTATATTGTACTATATTGATATGGATATGTGATTTGAATTCTAAAGTAAATAGTGAAAATGCTATTTTACTCAATGAAATGGAGTCTAGCGATGAAGGTATTCTATTGTCTTCTCTATTTGTATTAAATTTGTCAAGTTAAATGTTAATATTTAAAATTATTTTTTAATATAGCTGAATTGTAGATCGGTGGTGTTACTCCACTTTCCAACTCCCGCCTCAAAGATGAAGATGATCATCATAAAATGCTTATTTGGAACTTTTTTGTTTTGACGATTTGAAATTTTTTGGTGTTTTGATGGATTAGTTCGTTTATTGATTTGGAATTTTTGTTGGAATTAATATTTTCACTTTTAAAGAGCTTGGAGATTATAAAAATATTGTGACTTGTAAGGAATTTAAACTAATTTTGAGATATTGTGATTTTATTATTTTGATTATTGGAATTTTAGAACTTGTGTTTAATGCTACTATTTAGTCTAATTATTGAATTTTGATGTTGTAAATAAATAATTTTAAAAACAAAAACCACATTTTTCAATGGAGGGAGAATAATACTGAGGGTGCGAGGGTTGGTAATGCTTAAAACTGTCTTCGTGTGCTGTTACCATGTCTAGATGTGCAATATTGACAAGAATGATGTGAAGAGATATATATATATATATATATATATATATATATATATATATATATATATATATATATGTGTGTGTGTGTGTGTGTGTGTGTGTGTTTTTCAAAACATGAAGAAAAAAAAAAGTTTATTTTAAGTGCATTTATGCAGTTAGGTCGAATGGATGTTTTTGAAACAATATGATAGTGGGCAATATTAACGATTTTTTTGAAGAAATCTCAACAAATAGATAGTGCTATAGTTTTTATTGTAATTAAATGTTAGAATGAAATAGATAAACGTTTATTATTTATAAAAAATAAATGATGAAAATAAAACAAAAAAATTGAGTAAAAAATAAAAGACAAAAAATATATTTCACCATATACAATTGATTTTTTATATTTTTTAAACACTTTATAAGTTAACTACGTATTTTCTTTTAGATTTCGTAAACTATTTGGCTTTTATCTATATTTATACATACACACACGACCAAACTATAATTGAGTAAATGAAAACCCAAACTATAACTAATTTTATATTTATCTAACTCACCAGGTCAATACACTAGTGTGAGAAAATAAAAGCATATAAAATTTTGAGTTAAATATTTTCTTAGTGTCTATAATTTCTTTTTGACTCAAGTCTATAAAATGTTAATATTTCAAGTTTAGTCTCTATAAAATAAAAATATAATTTTTAGTCATACAAAATCATCTAGGAAAAAATTTATCCATGCTGAAAAAAAATATGCTTAATTGTCTTTTAACTTTTTGCAAGCATGTTTAGAATACTATAAATAGTTCCTCCACGAAAAGTTAGAATTTTTTTTAACATGAAATGAATTAACTACAATTTTTTTAAAGGGTTTAATTTCCATACTCCATAAGTGTGATAAATTTTACACATTCGAAAAATTATGACTAATCATGTGAGTAATTTTATCAGTAGTTATGACATAAGTCAAACATTATTAATAATCTAACCGTTGTAATTGATTGACGGTGTAAAAACTTTTTATATTGACAATATATATTTAAATTAAATTCGTTTTTAAATATGAAAACTAAAGATAAAAGTAACGAAAATATATATATATATATATATATATATATATATATATATATATATATTCCGAAATTGAAGTTTGACATTTTTTGTGGAGGTAGTTTTTATATTATGAAAATGCGGGAAAAATTAATTTAAAAATATATGTTTACTTAACATCATGAACTAAAACTATTTTGTAGGGAATAAAAATTGTAATTTTATTCTACAAAGACAAAGACTAAGAAGAAGAGCCAATCAAATTCAAAATAAAGAAACATTTTCTAAAATGGATTAGTTCGTGTAATATTCAAATGTTTCCTTGAAACGTTTCCTGCAAAAATAGAAAATAATGCAACATAATCAAATTAATTTTACAATAAATACAAATGAAAGAATGAATGATTTAATATTCCTTATATATGTTCTTTTTGCTCTTTCATCAACCCAAGAGTTGTCCTTCTTCTTAATGTGAGTTTTTAAAAAGACCTCATTAATGAATGTATCTACCTAACTCTTCAGCCTTACAAAAAATTAAAAAAAATAGCAGAACATTGAATAAGATGAGAGTCACATTTCAACAATAAAGTAAAACAACAAAATGTTTCAGCAAAATAGCTCTATGCATTATCAAACAGCAACACAACAAAACAATAAAAATAGCAAATAGGAGGCATGTCCTTGAGCCAAACATTAAATGGTTATACAGTGAAGACTTTGACATAGAAAGTGTAACATCTGAATGGTATGTTCAACGATGGATATGGATCCACCAGTATGGACAACTCCTCCTTTAGAAGAAACACGATTTTTCTTTGCTCGATTTGATATTTCCTTATACGAAGGATCCATCCATATCTTCTCAAGATCATTCCAAACACTTTTGCCGATCCAAGTTGGACAATTGCGCTTCTTTCTCACTTACAACAATATCTCAGAAAGACGCATTGATCCTTTTGTATTGAAGATATTCTTAATCTGAAAATTGTGCTCATGCAACCAAGCAACTTTCTCCTGCAACATTACATTACAAATAAGTTATAATGTATTAATTAGTATCCACACAATAGTTGAACTCATTAACAGATATATAACATAGTCTTACCCCAAATTTGTCGAACCAGCATTCCAAAATAAATTTTGGGATTGCTCCCCAGCTAGGATACATATCAATATATTGTGATGTAATGATTGAAGTGAGGGCCCTTGAGGCCACCCTACACAGTAACCACCTGCAAACAAGTTATAAACAACATAAAATATACTAGTGTATGTACATTACAATTTATTAAAAAGTTATAGATATAAAGTACATATCTATACATTTAAATTAAAAAAAATAACTTGAAACGAACCCTAAACCTCATGTAGTAATGAGAAGTTAATTGGAATCAGTTACGTACCCTCGAAAAATCATAAAAATCTTGAGCATCATCATTTGGGACTCTTCATTAATCTCTTCATTGTTGCCCTCATCACCCATATTTTGGAAGTCATACGTAGGACCAAATGCATCATCGATCATATGTTGCATTAACGTAAATGGATCATCGTTATCCATATACCCACTACTACTTGGAACACTTTCTGGGTCAATATGTAGGGCTTCTTCACCATGCTCAATCCAATACCAATAATTTGGTTGGAACCCAAACCTATACAAGTGAACTTTGACTTCACTTGTAGACAATACACCGATACACATCCAATTGTGACAAGGACATCTGATGCCACCATCTTTTAAAATCTGATTTCAACTTAATGTCTTCATTATAAACTCTTCAACACTTTTTGCGAAGGTTGGTTTCAACCCCCCTCGTTGAGCATAAAGTTTATCATATACCCAACTACAATCTTGGTGGTAGCCATCCATATTTTGAAGGACAAACAAAGAATGGAGGAGCGATGGAATTGATCAAGGGAATGTAATTTTACAGATCAAATAGGATATCTATACAAACCTCAAACAAGTTATTACTCAAAGTTTAAATTGAAAATAATGTTCTCCAAACACAAACTAATTGTCAAAACCAAAAATAGAAAAGTACAAAAAAAAAAAACTCCAAGAAAACCAAAAATTGAAAAG
>JBBPBQ010020324.1:54188243-54212508 GCA_037974755.1 Cicer yamashitae
TGGTGTTAAATCTCAATAACCCTTCTATCACTCTCTAGGTAGTTACAATACTCAATATCATGGTTTTCTTTTCTTTTCTTTTTTTTTTTAAAATCATTAATCTACACTTGTCTCGTTTACTTGACATGTTCCAATGTGCAAGATTATCATGTATGTGTTCAAAATAAATATTTTTTTTTTTTGTGTATGATTAGTTGAGTCATTAGAATATGCATCAATATGCACATAAACTATATATGACAAATGAAGTTCTTCAATTTGACATGATCGTACATCTATTTAAATGTAATATTACTAGTTGCAGCATAGATGAATTAATTGAGAACGGTATTCCTTAACAAATACTGAAAAATAATATTCTTTTGTATCTTAATATTCTTTACCTTAAAAATATTGAAATTTGTAGTTCTATACATAATGAGGTTCTAACATCATTAAATAATTTGAATAAAATTATTTGCTTTACTTCCATGTGAAGAATTTGTTTTGAAAATAATAACATTTTACCTCACTAATTATGTTTACAGGAAGAGTACCTTGCTTGCTTTGGTTCTGTTTTGAAAGCAATAACATTTTACCTTACTAATTTTGTTTTGTTTTGTTTTTATAATAGAATCTAATCTAAAAAAGATAATTACTATACTTGTTACTAAAAAAGATAATTACTAAAATTGTTGTACACCATAAAGAATATATCTATATATATATATATATTGGTTGTTTTATTTTTCATAAAGAATATGTAAGTATGTTTGATCAAACAAAAAAATTTTTAAGAAGATTTAAGGGATGAAACACATCATAAAATATACTTAACATTTGCATTGACACAACTATGTTCTTCTAATCGAATTAACGTTACCAGTAAAGTATTTAGTTGAAATTTCAAAGATTTACATAGGTTACTCAAAGTACTTGAGTGATTAGCACTTAGCATACTTAATATTATATACATTACATTTAAATCAAATTTTATATATAATTTTATTTGTGTGTAATGTTATGTTTATTGGTTCTACAATATTAACAAGAGTTAACATTTTAAACTACTATGCTTCTTGAAAACTCTAATTTGAAAATTGTCTTTCTTATTACTATTTTTTTTTTATATTGAATTTTTTCGAGATGAGTCTTCTACACTAGCAACAAGAAATTTGGCAAATTCAAAAACAATAAAACTGCAGTGGAATACCTTTTAAGCAATACTTTTAAAGATGGTTTCTCCAAGTAACAAAAGAAATCAGACACCTCACTCACAAACCAAACACTTATTCACTTCAATTTACCGCACTACTCAGGTTTGATATTGAAAGGAAGGATACATAGTCAATCATTTCAATTCACCATTAATTTCAATTCATAATCACTAATTTCAATTCATAGTCGTTCATTAATTACCACTAATTCCAGCAAACCAAACCACTAATTCAAATATTTAATTCACTTCAATTCACCACTAAATTGTTAAAACTATTTAGGTTTGATATTGAAAAAAAAAAAAGGATAAGTAGTCATTCATTTATTATTTCTTATTTGCTTCAATACACAAGAAGGACTAAACTACAAGAGTTAAGAATTTTCAAGTTCTTAATTGAATTTGAGATTTTGGTGATTTCAATGAGCTGTGAAAAAACAAAACGAGAGAACGAGTTATAATTAGTTTTATGGAATCAAATTTTTAAATTACTTTACTAAATAAGTTAATTATCATATTATTTAAATGATTTGTGAGATTTTACTAAAGTGCACCATAAAGAATACATACATAATGTATACATTGGTTCTTTTATTCTTCATACTTCAAGAGCTAGACTCAAACACACTAAGTTCCATGTTAATCTAGTATCTAAAAGGAAGCATAAATATTAAAATTATATATGGGAACAATGTTTTTTTTGTTTGTTTTTTTGGTTATTTTTAGTGAAATCGCGGATCACTTTATGTCACAAGTTGTATATGTAGGTATCTTTGGTCCAACTAAGAAAGTTTCACGAAGATTCAAGGGATGAAACACATAATTAAAACATACTTAACATTTGCATTGATACAAAGTAATTGAGTGATTAGCACTTAACATACTATATTTATATACATTACATTTAAATCAAATTTTATATATAATTTGGTTGGTGTGTATATTGTTATGTTCAAACACTAATATTGAAAAAAAAAATTCACAATTGTTCATTTCTTATTTGTTTCAGGTACACAAGAAGGATTAAATTACAAAAGTTAGGGATTTTCAAGTTCTTACTTGTGAAACAATGAATTTGAGACGTTAGGGATTTCAATGAGATGTGCAAAAACAAAACGAGAGAACGAGTTAGGGTTTGTAAATCATTAATTAATAAACCATTTCTTCCTTCATTTACTCAACAAATAATCATGAAAATAGAACAAATTAGAGAGAACAAATAAAATAACAAGAGCGAACGAGAGAGAGTAGACAGGAGAGGTGTGAGCGGCAGCAACGGAAATATGGGTTGGAGGGGTTGGAAGAAAAAAAGTTTATAGTTTAGGGTTGAATAGAGATAAATGAGAATGAATTAGTATTTTTAGTGAAGTGATTTCGTTTTTTTTAGTGAAGTGAAAATGATAGTTTTTTAACTCAACAAAAAAACCTTCTAGCAAAAATAAATAAATAATAAACAAAACTTTACTTTTACTTTATCCATGGACAATTTGTGGAACAATTAAAACTATTTTGTTCATCTACATACGAAGAATTTGTGGTAAACAAAATACGAAGATTTTACTCACGAACTGATATATTCGTGGATAATTTTCTGTAAATATACAAATGTTTTATTATAGTAAACTTTCGCACCAAATAAACTATAAAAAAGAACAAATCAAATTGAAGTATAATCCCCGTTAAAATTGAGACAAATCCTTTCCATCAATTTTACCCTATGTGGCTGAGAGTCAATCTAACATTTAGCCTCACCAAGTTCAAAAGACTATTTTCTACCCTTTCCTTCAATAGCCTATTTTCTTCTTCTTCAATTAGGTTGTTTTTCTCATGAGGAATAGTCTTCACATTTTAGTGTGCTTTTCAAGCTCCACTCCCCAACTATAAATTACCATACTGACAACTGCAAGAATCATTCTCATGATGTTCTTGAAAGTTAGCTTTGAATCGATTAACAGCCACCCTAAAGTCGGAACATATCATGTGGCCTAGAACCTAAAGGAAACTGCTGAGAGGTGCCCACTGCAAACACAGTTAGCTAGGGTGCATGAAAGAATAATGAAGAACTGCACACATTTACAAAGACATAGAAATAACACTACTGGAAAAACTGAATTTAGGGTCCGCCAAAAGCCCACGCTAAGAGCCAAAAATTCGACGCTAACGTTGATATATCGTCGGTGTCGGGCCTAGGTTAAAACGGTCGAAGTTATTACATAGTGTCGGCCAAATGTCATGCAACACTATTTTAGCGTCGGCTGGACCCACTCTAAGCCGACGCTACCATCTTAAATAGAACATCGGACGCTAGTTAATATCGGTAGATATATCATCTAAAAAATCCTTTGCGTTGGTTGACCGTCGCTACAGTCAACGAGTTGTAGTCAGCAATATAGTTAGTGTCGGCTCGCCGACGCAAAAGTCAAAATGTGAATAATCAAGTAAACGACAATTTTTTAATGTTGCGTCGGTCTGGCCGACGCTACGGTCAACAATGAAAAGTTACAAAACGATTAGAGTTGGCAAAGATATCAAAGAGATAGATGGTTGCGAGAGAAGTTGTAAATTAAAAATAACTATGGACCTACATGTCAAGATTAGTTAAATTAAATTTTAGATGTGAAAAAGCAAATTAAAAGTGAAGATTCTCATGCTCTTATTAAAAGTGTTGGCCCAGAATATCAAACTATATTTTTAGTGCTATCTCCAACATCCTTTACAATGGTAGTATATAATGATGACTAAGAGGACTTGAAAAATAAACAAGTCACATTGGCACCTCACGTTTACCTAATCAACCATTTCTAGCTTTTGGAATATGACAGTCATGCAGCATAGGAACGGGAGAAAGCATTAAGCCAACGTGAAACGAAACATAGCATTAACAATCAAATAAAACATATTAAAGGACTCTTGTTATCCTCAGAGCAGATGTTACCTAAGACATCTCTTATGTAAACTAATGAAATGTATCTTAACATATTAGCAAGAAACAAAACATGCAAATTAGATGTAATAGCAATACCGTAAAAGGTACAAGCAGAGTTCATTACATAATAACGAAGATAAAGACATTCCACGACACTAACCTTCCCGGAGTCACTAAGATTGGCTACATAGATGAGGTATAGAGGTGGGAGCAGACTCAAATCCCTGGGCATATAAGTTCCATAGCCGAGTTTATCCATGTTTTCCTTGTTGAAGTCCTACAAAAGCAGAGCAGAGCAGGACAGGTGACATGATTGATTATACACATTAGAAAGTGAATGCTTGGGTAGAAATTAAACAATGTACCATGTAAACTAGGCCACCATAAACTTGTGCCACACGATCTTGAAGGAAAAGAGTCTGTTCAAATTATAAATATAATTTTAAGATATTTTGTCCACTAAGAGGATGATATGTAATGATCCTTAATTAACTATATGATGATTGATTGCATGCATAAGCACATGATTATGTAGATACACTTCTTCATGGTTGACAAGGAAATAACATTTGGAGCATCCTAAATTTTAAACTCAATGACCACCAGGAGAATAATATCCATTTAAATTAACCATGGAAATATGCAACCAACACAGAGTAGGCGCCATACACCTTAAAGAATTTAAATGTACCTGCCAGTAGTTCTTCATCTTCTCTCTCTGTGTGATATCTTTGGTTCTAAGCGTTGCTGTCCGAACAAGACGACCTGCATCATCCCTGTATAAGATAGGAGATGTACCCAAAACTTTAGCAGTTTCTCCCTCTCAAAAGCAGAATTATGCTTTGTTGTGGGAGTTTGATCAGATGATGGCACAAAATGAAAACGGACGGTCCTCTCCTAATCTGATCGAGCAGCCTTTTCTTTTTCTATTTCCTGGAAAAAAACGAAGTGCTTGATTCAGGAACTTGAAAAACATATTCCCCATGGTTCTAATAAGATGGATGGAATTTAACATTGTTACCAGAAATACCAATACCATATCCGATCAATTTTTTGTTTTCATTTTCATACATGGTTTCAAATTTCAATTCCATAGCTTTCTCAAATATTCTACATCAGGTCACTAAAATAATGTGACTGACGGTATAAGTACCTTTCTTGCAACGCCATAGCGAAAGCATCAGATGAATCACCTTTTCCATCAGGTTTTACTGCCAGCGAGCGAGGACCAGTACTCTGAAAGGAGTAATGGAAAAACATAATGATTTCCAAGCATTGCATCTAGTCAACAAATAACAGTGGAATAAAGCTGACTGTAATCACAACCAAGTTAGGACATTTATTTGCAACCTAGAGTTATCACAATGGTGGATTCTCCATCACTTAGTAAATTCATAATATGATCCCTATACTCAGAATAATGATGTTTTAAGTTTGCTACGCCATTCTCAATCACTTTGTTCATTTTAGTCTGTAAATGAGTCATAAGAATTAAGAATTTGCAAATGGATTAAAATGAAATTTTCTTTAAAACTTCATAGGAACACTCACTTGTTTCTGTTCCAGTAAGTTGACTCTTTTCTTCAGATGATTTTCAATATCCAAGCCCTAAAGCATCCAAAACAGAAAAAGAATAACTAATGATTGAAATATAAGGTTAACAAGGCAGCAATGAGATTGAGTTAACACAGATAAACTACAAGCCTACAACATACCACCCTAAGTTTACTTTGAAGATAGTCCACATAATTGCTTACTTTGTCCAGCTGCTCTTCTAATGCACTCTGTCTAAGAAATTGTTATTCAAAATACATACATACTACAGAACAAAGAATCTCAACATAATAATTCCCCAAGTATGTATGACAGTGATCAGCCAAATCAAACATGGTTTTCAAGAGTTTTGGAATGCATTTTACTAGGCACCAAACTGAGTAACCAGCATAAGGAACACCTTTTCTAATGATCACGGAAACAAAATATAAAGATTCTGAAATCTTACAATGTATTTAGAGGTGGAAGCGTCATTGAAACACCATAACTCCTTAGAGTCATCCATAAGACATGTACATTTAACATCCCAACTTCTATCTTCAAATTTTTTTGGAGAATATTGCCTGATCTGAAAGAACTTCTTAATTACTTGTAAATTCCTAAGCGTGTTGTTACACTAGGGTACTTTGAAAATGGGATGAACAGCAAATCCCCTTCAGGGTATTTTGAAAAATCTTGATATGATTTGCACTAACACACCAAAAGTATCTTTCAATAGTATATATGTTAGAAAATAATGTTTTCTATACTTTACTCATGTATTTAGAGAAGAATATAATGACTTAGAATATAAAATAGATGAGACAAAGTGGATAACAATGGCCAAATTTTCGTGTTTCATTTCGTCCAAAATGACATGAGAAAGAGATACAACTTTTGATTCTATAGTTGCAACAGTCTGGTGGTTGAACAATGTCCCTTTTTGCGAAGGATCTTGGTTCGAATCTGGAATTGAACTTGGGATCTTTCAATTATGACTTTTGTCATGACCCGAAAACTATACGCCGTGACTGGCACACAAGTTATACTACTAGCCTGACAAGCCTATCAACTAACTTAACAATTTAAAAACTAAATCGTTCTCAATAATCATTTCAAAAAATATATATATAACTTTTCTCGAAATTTCGACAGAGTACCCTCTGAAACTTCAACGTTTCCAAATTTACAAAATCCGTGTTTATACTTCAAATTCAGCCAAACATATTTCGAAGACTATAATCTAATTATTTAGTACATTTCTCAAAAGACTATCTAAACTCCAATAGCTGCAAAATACATTATGACTCAACAGACTTTACAAAAAAAAAGGTCCTCTATCAAAGAGGCCTACAAAAAAAAAAATTATGATCGAGACTTGAATCCACCAACAGCCTGTTACTCAGTTACCTGTGAATCTGAAAAAAAATAAACAACATGAAAAGGTAAGTCACAAAGACTTAGTGAGGACACAACAATCACCATCAACTAGAAGGGAAACACAAAAAAGCACGAATAACTGTTTTACAACATTGAGACGATTATGTTATTCACATAATAAAATTATTAAATTTATAGTTAGTCGCTCAAAAAGAAATATTAAAAATTCAATTATTAATGAAGCGAAATCAAAATGAATAACATTAAAATCATCAGAGAAAATCAAACAAGTAAAAATACTAATTATTGAGAACCAAGAGGCGACTTCATCTCATTGATAGCCCTTTCCTCCTAAGGGTGGCTCCATCTAACGGATAGCCCTCTCCTCTCAATCCCGCAACGCATCATCACGCGTCAATTAGGGAATTTACATCTCGTTGATAACCCTCTCCTCCTACAGATCACATTTCTCATAGGGGCGGCTCCATCTAATGAGTAACTCTCCCGGATCAAAACGAGGTAACTAGGCGCACCTAACGTCGTCAACGTTTTTCGTAATTATAACAACGACTTCAAAAAAAAACACGCTTAAAAAAAATCATTTCATCATAATTCATAGAAAACATATTCAATCGCATAACAATTTAATATTTAAATATTTTTAACTCATACGTAAATCAAACTAATAACGTATTATATAACAAAGACCATTAAAATAAATAAATGACGAAATCAAGATAAATTTCAAAGGTTGTGTTTCCCAAATTTTTAAATAAATACTTTAACATAGAAAACGTGTAAAATAATAATTATAACATAATAAAAATAAATGACGATGATCGTCTTCAACTCACTACTATGGAGAATCTCCTAAGTTTGTTCTCCAACAACTCCCGGAGTAGCCGGCAGGACCTCAGCTGACAAATCTGAGTATAAAAAATATTCTCAAGACTTTAGAAAAATTATTCTAAAGTTTAGCTAACTCTAGAAAAGCATAAAAATTCATTAAATCTACTCTAAGCACAAAAATAAGATTTTTAACCAAAACTACATTTCCTAAAGATTTATTATTAGCATAAGAGTTGTGTATTTACCTCAAAGAGTCTCAATAAACAACTCTCAAGAGATGGGTACCTCCTCCTTCCTTAGAGCACAAACCCTAACCCAAAATCCTAACCAAGAGAAATTGTAGGAGTATGAGAAATTATGCTCTTGGGGATATTAAATTCCTTCTAAGGGTTAAGGGTTTAAGTATTGTGGAGTGAGAAGAAGCAAGGAGAAGGAAAGAAGAAGAAAAAAAGCAAAAAAAATGGGGGAGGGGCTTGGCCGAGAGGGAGAGAAGAAAGAGGAGAAGAAGAATGAGGAAAAAGTGAGATGGGAAAAAAGAAAGAGAAAGTGGGGTTGGTGTTGGTTTTAATAATTTAATAATATTAATATTATTATTAAATTATTATTTATTTTTTTAAAAAAAAGAAACGGGGGCGTTTCAATCTCCTCCCCTTGTAAAAATTCGTCCTCGAATTTATTTGACTTTTCATTTATTAAATACTACTGACCTTGAGTTTCAACATAAGTGTGGGTACTTTGCACGAATGACTTCTTCGGGTTCCCACGTAGTTTCTTCACCGGATGGACCACGCCAAAGAACTTTTACTGAAACGATATCCTTTGAGTGTAAACGTCTCACTTAGGGATCTAGTATAGCTACCAGATGTTCAACGTATGATAGACTCTTATCTAACTGCACGTCTTCATGATTAATCACATGAGAAGGGTCATGAAGATACTTCTGAAGCATCGAAATATGAAAGACCGGATGAACTCCCGAGAGATTCGGTGGAAGTGCCAATCCACCAACATTTGGAACACACAATCGAGACTTCAACCTCAGCACACCATCAGAATCAACCGAAAAGTCTGAAATTTTACCATTCTGAACATTATTTACCATATTCACCAAGTATGAGTCTTGACTTTGAGCTTCTTTGATATCATCAACTATGGTTGAACGAATTTGTACATGGGCTAAAAATAGCCTCGAATGATCAAGTTCAAATTGAATTCCACTTTCAACAATTTCTTGAAATTCTCTAACTATTGGCCTCTTTACTTCTGCTATATGAGCGAGACTGCCCATGGATTTCCTACTCAAAGCATCTGCAACAACATTTGCCTTCCCTGGGTGGTATAAGATTGTGCAATCATAATCTTTCAAGAGTTCCATCCATCTTCTTTGTCTTAAATTTAAATCTCGTTGTTGAAAAATATACTTAAGACTTTTATGATCGGTATAAATCTCACAAGTTTCACCAAATAGATAATGCCTCCAAATCTTAAGAGCGAAAATTACTGCAGCCATTTCCAAATCATGTGTAGGATAGTTTACCTCGTGCCTCTTGAGTTGTCTAGATGCATAAGCAATAACCTTACCTTGTTGCATAAGTACACAACCGAGACCAACTCTAGAAGCATCACAATAAACTGCATAGCTTTCACCACCTATGGGTAATGCCAAAATAGGTGCTGACGTCAAGTACTCCTTCAATTTTTGAAAGCTTTCCTCACACGCATCACTCCATTGGAACTCAACTCCCTTCTGGGTCAACCTAGTCAACGAAGATGCAATTTTTGAGAAATCCTTCACAAAACGTCGATAATAACCGGCTAAACCAAGAAAACTCCGAATCTCCTTTAGTGTGGTAGGTCTGGGCCAATTCTACACTGCTTCCACCTTACTTGGATCAACACTTATTCCATTCTTAGACACAACATGACCTAAAAATGTCACACTATCCAGCCAAAATTGACATTTAGAGAATTTGACATATAATTGTTTATCTCTTAAGGTTTGCAAAACCAACCTCAAATGTCGCTCGTGTTCTTCTTTACTCTTGGAATAAACAAGGATATCATTAATAAACACAATCACGAATTGATCCAAGAATGGTTTAAAAATGTGATTCATCAAATCCATAAAAGTTTTCGGGGCATTAGTAACTCCAAATGACATAACTAGGAATTCATAATGTCCATAACGCGTGCGGAAAGCTGTCTTCGTTATCTCATCCTTCTTAATCTTCAACTGGTGATACCCTGGCTGCAAATCAATCTTAAAAAAACATTGAGCTCCTTGAAGTTGGTCAAACAATTCATCAATGCGTGGTAAAGGGTATTTATTCTTTATGGTTACTTTATTCAACTGCCTATAGTCCACACATAACCGCATGGATCCATCTTTCTTCTTTACAAATAAGACTGGTGCTCCCCAAAGAGAAGAACTTGGGCGAATAAAACCCTTGTCTAAAAGATCTTGAAGTTGCTCCCTTAACTCCTTAAGTTCTGCTGTGGCCATACGATAAGGAGGTATGGATATATGATGAGTGTTTGGAATCAAGTCTATAGAGAACTCAATCTCCCTATTAAGTGGCAACCCAGGAAGTTCCTCAGGAAAAACATCTGGAAATTCACATGCTATTGAAATTTTTTCCAATTTCTCCTCGGCCACTTGTGTATCCCTTACTAAGGCTAAGTAAGCTTGACAACCTCTTCTCATTAACTTGCTAGCTCTCAAGGCTGAGATTTTGTTATGTGGTACCCAACAACGTTCTCCTTGAAACAAGAAGACTGATTGCCCCGATATCTCAAACTTCACCACTTTGTTATGATAATCCAAAGTTGCATGATGAAACGCCAACCAATCCATACCCAAAATCACATCAAAATCTATCAAGTCAATAACTACTAAATCTACTGGCAACACCTTGCCCTCAATAGTTATATCACAAGAACGATACACCGACTTAGCAAGCAAATTTCCTCCAACAGTTGTAGCTACAACTAAAGCCTCTTCTAAAGAAGATGAACATTTACCAAGTCGAGTAGCAAACCACGAGGATACAAAAGAATGAGTAGCTCCAGGGTCAAACAAAACATGAGCATTTCTTGAACAAATAGAAAGTATACCTGTAACTACTGCATTAGATGTTTGAGCATCCTGACGAGTCAAAGCAAACACTCGAGCCTGACCTCTTCCTGTTGGTATCTGACCTCTACCACCAAATCCTCTACCTCCCTACTGAGATGTTCCTGAACCTCTAACATAAGAATTTCCACTTTGTCGCACAAATGCAGAATGAACCTAAGAAGATGCCAAAGTTGTTGGGGCTGATGCATAACTAGAGGATGGACGTGTCGTGTCTACAGGACAATCCCTTCTGATGTGACCTACTTGGCCACATTGATAGCACACCTTACCATCTCTAGAACAATTTCCAAAGTGAAACCTAGCACAAACAGAACACCATGTAGCTGAAACACCGGAATGTCTCTGAGGGAAAATGGATTGTGATGCTGCCCCATAATCTGATCCACGGCTCTGCACTGTCCCAGAAGATTGCCCGCTATGACCACTTCTTTGAGACATGAGTCTTTGTTGCCCCTGATAACCAAACATAGATCCACCACCGCGATTCGGATAGTTACTGTAGGATCCTTCAACCCTTTGTTTCTTCCGTGAATCTTGTCTATTGCCTCCTTTTTCCTTCAGTCGTTGCTCAATCTGAAGGGCCAAACTCAAAACCTCAGCAAAAGTAGAACAATTCGACCCAACCACAGATCTAAATAAGTAATCCCTCAATCCTCTGATGAACCTTTTGACACACATTTCCTCGGTGATAGGGTAAGGAGCGTATCTAGAAAGCTGTGTAAAACGAGCACTATACTCTGAAACTGTCATACCCTCTGTTTGCTCCAATCGCTCAAACTCATGAGCTAATCCATCTCTAACACTCTCCGAAAGAAAACGAGCCATAAACAACTGAGAGAACTCTCTCCATGCTAACGGAGGTGACCCCACTTGTCTACCACGTGACACTATATCAAACCAATCTCGGGCCACACCTATTAGCTGAAAGGATGTCAATTCCACTGCTCTTACCTCAGAACAACCCAATGCTCTCCAAAGCCGCTCTAGACTATCAATGAATTGTTGTGGGTCCTCAATCGCACTAGACCCATAAAAAGTAGGGGGTTTAAGCTTCATGAAGTCTGGTAAAGTAACTTCAATACCCCTCGTTGCTGTAGTCGTCTGATGCTCAACTTGTCTAACCTCTTTTTGACCATTGGGATTTTCATGTCTTTGATCACCCTCCTGTTGTTGTCCGACGACAGCCCCAACAAGTTGTTGCATAACCTGTTGTAATCCCTGCAGACCACCAGCAAACTCTTCCATGGCTGGATTTCCGCGCCTCCTCCTAGGTACCTCAACATTGGCATATAAGCCACGTCCGCCAACATTAGCTCTACGCCTATTTCAAGCACGACCTCATTGACGAGGCCTTGGGCTTGGGCAATTGACTCATCAACAATTTCCCTTGTAGTAGGATTCCTAGTCTTGGGTGGCATTCTCACCTAATCAAAGAACATTGATCAAAAATTGAACAAGACGACAAGAAAATGTGGAAAGATATTGATGATGAATTTAAACACAAATTTAGACAAAAGATGAGACTCTCATAGAGTGCTAATAGCCCTTGCAAGTAAGTTGTGCCCGGGTACACAATTTACTGACAAGAATCTATTATCACCCTATGTTTGCAGCTATTAGGACCTACGACCGAGCTCTGATACCAACTTTGTCACGACCCGAAAACTATACGCCGTGACCGGCGCACAAGCTATACTCCTAGCTTGGCAAGCCTATCAACTACCTTAACAATTTAAACAACTAAATCGTTCTCAATAATCATTTCAAAATATATATATATATATATATAACTTTTCTCGAAATTTCGACAGAGTACCCTCTGAAACTTCAACGTTTCCAAATTTACAAAATCCCTATTTATACTTCAAAATCAGCCAAATCATATTTCAAAGACCATAATCTAATTGTTTAGTACATTTCTCAAAAGACTATCTAAACTCCAATAGCTGCAAAATACATTATGACTCAACAGATTTTACAAAAAAAAAGGTCATCGATCAAATAGGCCTACCAAAAAAAATAATTATGATCGAAACTTGAATCCACCAACAGCCTGCTACTCAGCTGCCTGTGAATCTGAAAAAAATAAACAACATGAAAAGGTAAGTCACAAAGACTTAGTGAGGAGACAACAATCACCATCAACTAGAAGGGAAACACAAAAAGGCACAAATAACTGTTTTACAACCTTGAGACGATTATGTTATTCACATAATAAAATTATTAAATTTATAGTTAGCCGCTCAGATAGAAATATTAAAAATTCAATTATTAGTGAAGCGAAATCAAAATGAATAAAATTAAAATCATCATAGAAAATCAAACAAGTAAAAATACTAATTATTGAGAATCAAGAGGCGGCTTCATCTCATCGACCACCCTTTCCTCCTAAGGGTGGCCTTTCCCTTAAGGGTGACTCCATCTAACGGATAGCCCTCTCCTCTCAATCCCGCAACGCATCATCACACATCAATTAGGGAGCTTACAACTCGTTGATAGCCCTCTCCTCCTACAGATGACATTTCTCATAGGAGCGGCTCCATCTAACGGGTAACTCTCCCTGATCAAAACGAGGTAACTAGGTGCACCTAACGCCGTCAACGTTTTCGTAATTATAACAACGACTTCAAAAAAAAAAAACACGCTTAAAAAAAATCATTTCATCGTAATTCATAGAAAACATATTCAATCGCATAACAATTTAATATTTAAATATTTTTAACTCATACGTAAATCAAACTAATAACGTATTATATAACAAAGACCATTAAAATAAATAAATGACGAAATCAAGATAAATTTCAAAGGTTGTGTTTCCCAAATTTTTAAATAAATACTTTAACATAGAAAACGAGTAAAATAATAATTATAACATAATAAAAACAAATGACGACGACCGTCGTCAACTCATTACTATGGAGAATCCCCTAAGTTTGTTCTCAAAAAACTCCCAGAGTAGCCGGCAGGACCTCAGCTGACAAATCTGAGTATCAAAAATATTCTCAAGACTTTAGAAAAATTATTCTAAAGTTTAGCTAACTCTAGGAAAGCATAAAAATTCATTAAATCTACTCTAAGCACAAAAATAAGATTTTTAACCAAAACTACATTTCCTAGAGATTTATTATTAGCATAAGAGTTGTGTATTTACCTCAAAGAGTCTCAATAAACAACTCTCAAGAGATGAGTACCTCCTCCTTCCTTAGAGCACAAACCCTAACCCAAAATCCTAAACCAGAGAAATTGTAGGAGTATGAGAAATTATGCTCTTGGGGATAATAAATTCCTTCTAAGGGTTAAGGGTTTAAGTATTGTGGAGTGAGAATAAGCAAGAAGAAGGAAAGAAGAAAAAAAAAAAGCAAAAAAAAATAGGGGAGGGGCTTGGCCGAGAGGGAGAGAAGAAAGAGGAGACGAAGAAGGAGGAAAAAGTGAGATGGAAAAAAAGAAAGAGAAAGTGGGGTGGTTTATAAAAAAACACTAAGCCCATTGGCTTATAAAAGAACACTAAGCCCACTACACACAAAGAGGATTATACCATGCACCCCCACATTTAAACCTGTCACCCCTCAATCAACGTGAAAATACAATTTTGCCCTTTTAAACTTTTCATTTTTTTTCATAATTTTCGAAATAGAAAATTCTTGAATTTTCGAAACTTTCGAACAATTCAAAACTTTCGAAATAGAAAAATTTCGAAATTTTCTATATTTGAAAATTTTTGAAACTTTCTAGATTTGGAAACTTTGAAAAGTTTCCAAATCTGAAAAGTTTCGAAAGTTTTCAAATCTGAAAAGTTTCGAAAGTTTCGAAAGTTTCCAAATATGGAAAGTTTTGAAATTTTCCTATTTCGAAAGTTTTGAATTGTTCAAAAGTTTCGAAAATTCTGGAATTTTCTATTTCGGAAGTTTCGAATTGTTCGAAAGTTATAAAAATTCTGAAAAAATGAGAAATTTAAAAGGGCAAAATTATATTTTCACATTGATTGAGGAGGTGACAGGTTTAGGTGTGGAGGTGAATGGTATAATCCTCACACACAAATCTAGCTTAATTTTTTTGAAAGGCCCAAACACAAACACAACCCTAGTTTTTCTCTACAGCCGCCATCACTCCATTCTATTACTATTTATTTTAGTTTTTTTTTTCTTTCGAATAACATTTCAACGAAGTGTTGAAATAATCACACAAAAATCCCTTCGTCTCTCTCACCCGACCTTTTGCTCCCTCGCTCAATCCTCCATCATTTCCCCGTCTTCTCACGTTCTCCTCTCCCTCTCCTTCTTTATCTCGCCTTCCTCTTTTTATCAATCTCGTCTCCCTCTCAAAATCCTCACTTCTCTCATACATGCAACAAAGTCCAACACACTAGAAGACAAAACCGAACGACCGCGACGGAGAAGGAGAGGAGAGGAACAAAATCGGTGCCTGGTTTAGATCACTTTTCTCTCTCTTGTTTTTGTAGATAAGTTTTTGTTTGTAGATTATTGATAGATTTCGGCCTGTTAGTATTTTCTTAGTTTTTTCAGATCTATTTTTTTCTTCCTATTTTGTATAGACCTCCATTTTTTGCAGCGACTAATTAGTATATGAAAAACATTTTTCAATCATTTTCGGAGCTCTGTTCTTTTATTCCTCTTTTTGTAGATCGGTATCTTTATAATAGGTTTTTTTAAATGCTTGTATTTTCTTCAATCTATTTATATATTTTAATATGCTGTAGATCAGTGGTGAGTTAAGAGAGATTATATCTGGTTTTTTGTTTTCAATTTTGTTAAAAATAAATAAATGAAAAGATGAAATTATTAACATTGTCAACTGATGTTTTGTTTTAACTGTCATAATCAAGAAATTGGATTCCCAGATAATCCACTTCAGAAATTGGATGAAATTAATTTTGAATTTGAGCAGTGATATTTTTTATCTCTATTGTCAAGGTTGTTGATATTTACAAATCCATAATAGCCCTAATTAGTTACCACCACATTAAATCCCATATTTTCCATGATTGCACTCATTGTTTTCAGATTTTTCATTTATATTCTAACTAGATTTTGTCCCCTTTTTTATCTATCAATCAGGTATAAGAAATTCACAAGAATCGAGTTCTTTTGAATCTTAGGGTTTTACATATACATAGTATTGTGATTCAATTTAGTGTTCAACTCGGTTCATTCTCTCTCCGATGGCTGACAACAAAGACATAATTCCTCCACACTATGACCTTGATGCCAAATGGGATGCCTGCCTTGATCTTACTGTCCGCCGCTTTGTATACTCCTCATTTGCTGGTGCATTTGGCGGTCTCCTCTTTTTCAGTTAGGACCCGCTCTCTCTTTTGATTCATTTTCTTTTCTGAATTGGATGCTTTGTAATTCTTTTGTGGGTAACACTAGTGTTACACCTCATAATTTTATTTGGGGTTGATTGTCATATAATAATACAATTATGTCAAGAAAATTTAAGTGTTTGTTTTATTTGTTGTTATTATTATAAAGAGCCTACATACAAATATCCCACACTCAAAACATTGATAAAAGAGAATGACATGGTCGAACCAAAGCTATGCATACTTTTATCTTATGAGTTATAATTGAAGACCTGAAATATGACTTTAATAAAATAATCTAGATATTAGGACTTAGTATAGTCTGTGGATAACAATTTTCTTTAAACAAATCACAACAATATATTTGTATAGATGATTTGAAAGCTTGAAGCAAATACAAGTGTTCTTGTCATAAGTAGTCTGACCTGAACTTGAAATTCGGTACTTAAAATCTGCTTGTTATGCAGATTTGTTTATTATATAGAGTAATCTATTAATTGGAGATTTAAATCGGGGTTTTGATGTCTTTTATGATAGGAATAGTCATACAATAAACTGTATGGGTATTATTTGTGTTTGCAAGCTCTTCTCCCAAATATAATCGGCTAGCTTTGCATTGCAATGAGCACATGGATAATGAATTTTACAGTCTTGAGATTTTCCCAAATTATTTATATGGATTTAATCTAGTTATTTTGATTGTACTAGGGAGTCCTCAGACTCGCTGGGCATCCCTTGCTTTTGGTGCTGGAGTTGGAATAGGATCTGCATACACAGAATGTTCCCGTCTGTTTGATGGACCTCCAACCAAGCTATCATTCACTAAGGGCTCAGAGGCTCCTACTCAGGTGGGCTTTGGCTTTTATTTTCTTGTTTATATATCATTTATGATTGATTAATGCATATGTGATATGTCCAGAGCTTCGAGATGGTAGAGTCATAGGGTTAAGAAATGCTTACTTATTCCTGTATAACTGAAATCAGCCATGGTAAAAATTAGTATTAAAAGATTATATGGATGCTGAAACAATCTATAAATTAGAACACTGCATATGGAACCTCCACTTTTGAATTTTTCTATTCGTTATCATTTTTTGGGTCAAATGAGATTCAATATAAACCATACTGGGCCACAGCGGAAATTTCCCAGGAGCCCAGCAACAATCTAAGATACCCATTCAACTTTGGGTTATATGGAAGTACGTGTGCTAGTTATGTGCTGCACGAGGAAATGAATTATACTCCTACTTTCTCATGTCAAGGGTGTGTATTGAAACATATCATTTCTGGTTATGAGAATGAATATGGGCATAAATTGCACTCACATAAAACAGTTAACTAGTTTAAGTGTTATATTTAATTTGTGTGTCAGCAGCCGGAATTGGTGTAGTAACTGGCAACTTCGGCTATATTGTATTTAGGGAATTCGATTGAGAATGTAACTAGCATATTTCATTCTTTTGTTTCCAGAATATGCAGGATTCTGAGTAGATGCTACATTGGATCCTTGTTCCTGGATAGTGAAACAGAACATACTCGTGGTTCCTTTACTCTGTTATAGCAATTGAAAATGTTGCACTGCACGATCATAAATTAACAGTATATCACCCATGGAAATTCATTTCCAAGCTGTTATCCTTTTGTTTTCCTGTAATCCTGAATAAAACAGGTGATTTATTTAACAACCTAAGATTCTGATTATATGTTTGCTGACTTAGAATCCTATCTACTATATTTTGCATACTAGCTTTTTAAAAATTGAATTTGACATTTAACCAGCAATAAGAAAATTAAATTCCTAACCGTATGTGTGCATTCTATGCTTCAACTAATTTTAAATTTAGCTATATAATGTCAATTTAATTTAAATTTATAAAATAATTAGCTTTTGTTAATCACGGTAGTGCCTGAAGGAAACTGCTACCTATATGACTAATAATACATAATTCTAATTTATTAGTCAGTTTTTGTTAATATATGGGGAGGTTGTTTTAGATTTTTTCCATAAAAAAATCATTTTTTATTGTTCCATGTATGTTTGTTTTAGATTTTTGAAAAATTTTGTTAAAAAAGCATTTGGCCAAAAATGAAAAAGTAAAAATAGTAGTTTTTTTTTTTTGGCTCTTGCAATAGATGAGAGAGATAGATGTTACAAAATTTGAAAACATGGAACTTAACTCACTAATAGGAGAAAATGATATGTCTTTTATTTGAATCATTGTATTGTGTGCGGGTTTATTTTTTGCTTTTTGATGAGTACTTAAACTACGGTAATTTTAGGAAAGATAAAAATTAATGTATTTAGGAAAATTATATTCTTTATGATAATTTTTTTTGAAAAAATCACTTTTATAAAATTGAATATAAATAAATTAATAATTTTTTTAAAATAAATTATTTTTATAATAATAAAAGAAAATTAAAAAATCATTTTAAAACAAACTTCTAAAAAATAATCTATAAATTTTTCAAATAGGCTAGTTTGTAATGTAAAATGTTTACATGTGTTCAATCGTAAGAAATATATGATAGGTGAAATTCTAGTTTGTTCTTGATGTTTACATGTCGGATATTATCATCCATAATATTATAACCATATTAGGAATAACAATTGTATCTATGAACTTTACTGATTAGGTAAAATTTTCTTGACTAGTTAAATGAACTTTACAATTTACACAAGTTAAGAAACAAGTTTTTCATACTCTAAGTAGGAAGAAAACTTTGTTGAGATCTAAATCTTGAAAACTTTGTTGAGATCTAAATCTTGACAGCTTATCTGATCTTTTTCATTCAAATTCGAATAATTGCAAACGAAACCACTAAAAGAAATGAAAGAAACATTTACGAGGAAAACCACCATAAGGGCAAAAGCACTTTCTATCATGTAAAATCTGCAAGCCTTCTAACAAAGAAAACTGTTAGATAAGACATTGGATGTTGCTTTACCTCAACTTACACACTTATGACCTTATTTTTAGTTGAATAATTTTGTCTTGATGTCCACAGTCACAAAGTTAACTCAACAAAGCCTTCCAAGAAATAGTCAAATGTTGAAAGGAAAAAAGTAAGTTTAGATATAAAAGTGATGGTAGCTCATTTAGTTCAAGATAGAAAAAAGAGAGACATTGTGATTTAGTGGATTAATGGATGAAACAAATGAATTGATGAAACAAATGATAAATGATTTATTTATTTATTTATTTATGTGAATGTGCTTTGAAACATAGGAGTCCGTGAGTTATGTCATTCTCATTTTGGTTATGGGCCTCTTTAGTTTGTTGGAGAGTTTTTAAACTTTACGGTACATTATAATTTATTTGCAGAACTTAAATAATATTGTGTAAGATTTTGTTGTCAAATTAAATCGACGACATAATGTTTGAAATTTCTAATAGGGTATGATAATTAATTATGTAGCTTAGATCCCGCCCTGGCATATAATCACACACTTACTGTACTATGATTCTGTTACGTGGTCTTATTTTCATATCATTCATTGGGGAGCTAAATCTATAATGAAGTCAACTAAACACTTTGATATTTGTCTCATAGGTCCCATTAATTAACTTTTATCTTAAGTGACAACATGATCTCAGATATGGCTACGAAGTACGATCCATTCATGTAATATAACCTTCTACTTCACTATTATCTTCGACAATTAAAATATTTTATTTATATTGCGGCATATTTTCATATTTATTTACCCTTTCATGTTTACTAGATTTATCTTTACCAATTAATTAATTTCCTTCTATTTTAATTCACAAACATTAGTAAAATTTCTTATAAACATCCATTGAATTAATAACTCATCATAAAAAATAACACATCGTGTTATACCTTTTTAGTACTAAAGGCGAAGTCACGAACGCACGCACACATACTATTACAAAAAATTGACGTCGTATATCATTCTTTGCGGAGCTAAATCTATAATGCAGTCAACTAGATTTTTTAATATTTGTCTCATAGGTCACACCATTTAACTTTTTATCTTAAGCGGCAAAATGCTCTCGAATTTTTTTTTTTTGAAATTGTTCGAAGACGCGAGAAAAGCCAATGAAATGTATATCCATACACAAGCTCAAACATGTTGGAAGTTATTCTCTGCTTGTAGTGTAAAATGTTTACATGTGTTCAACTGTAACAAATATATGATAGGTAAAATGCTAGTTTGTTCTTGATGTTTACATGTCGAATATTATCATCCATAATTTTATAACCACCTTACGAATAACAATTGTATCTATGAAATTTAGTGATTAGGTAAATTTTTCTAGACTAGTTAAATGAACTTTAAAATTTACACTAATTACGAAACAGGTTTCCCATACTCTAAGTAGGAAGAAAGCTTTGTTGAGATCTAAATCCTGACAGCTCATTTGATCATTTTCATTCTAATTCGAATAATTGCAAATTACACCACTTACACAAATGAAAGAAACATTTACGAGGAAAACACCATAACAGCAAAAGCACTTTCTATCATGTAAAATCTGCAAGCCTTCTAACAAAGAAAACTGTTAGATAAGATATTGGATGTTGCTTTACCTCAATTTACATACTTATGACCATATTTTTAGTTGAATCATTTTGCCTTGATGTCCACAGTCACAAAGTTAACTCAACAAGGCCTTTCAAGAAATAGTCAAATGTTGAAAGGAAAAAAGTAAGTTTATATACAAAAGTGAAGGTAGCTCCTTTAGTTCAAGGTAGAAAAAAGAGAGAAATCCATGAATTAGTGGATTAATGGATGAAACAAAGGATAAATCATTTATTTATTTATTTATTTATTTATTTATTTATTTATTTATTTATTTATTTATTTATTTATTTATGTGAATGTGCTTTGAAACAAAGGAGTCCGTGAGTTAGGTCATTCTCATTTTGGTTATGGGCCTCTTTAGTTTGTTGGAGAGTTTTGAAACTTTACGGCACATTATAATTTATTTGCAGAACTTAAATAAGATTGCATAAGATTTTGTTGTCAAATTATATCGACATAATGTTTGAAATTTCTAATACGGTATGATAATTATTTATGTAGCTTAGATCCCGCCCTGACACATAATCACACACTTACTGTACTATGATTCTGTTATCATAGGTCCCATTAATTAACTTTTATCTTAAGTGACAACATGATCTCGGATATGGCTACGAAGTACGATCCATCCATGTAATATAACCTTCTACTTCACTATTATCTTCGACAGTTAAAATATTTTATTTATATTGCGGCATATTTTTATATTTATTTATCCATTCATGTTTACTAGATTTATCTTTACCAATTAATTAACTTCCTTCTATTTTAATTCACAAACATTAATAAAATTTCTTATAAACTTCCATTGAATTAATAACTCATCATAAAAAATAACACATCGTGTTATACCTTTTTAGTACTATAGGCGAAGTCACGAACGCACGCACGCACGCACATATAATAAAATACAGTTGTTAAATAAAGTAATAATTACATCTTTATTTCACAACTCTATTTTATTATATGTTATTATTATCTTTGTTATGAATTACAACTACAAAACGAAGATAATAATAACATATGATAAAATAGAGTTGTCAAGTAAAGATGTAATTATTGTTTTATTTGACAACTTTATTTTATTATACGTTATTATTATCTTCGTTATGAATAACAACTACAAAACGAAGATAATAATAACATATAATAAAATAGAGTTGTCAAATAAAATAATAATTAAATGTTTATTTGACTACTCTATTTTATTATATGTTATTATTATCTTCGTTTTATAGTTGTATTTCATAATGAAGATAATAATAATATATAATAAAATAGAGTTGTGAAATAAAGATGTGATCATAGCACTCGGGCGCATGTTTCTAGCTTTTTACTTTGGTTTTTTAAAATCACTTTATAGCTTAGAATAATTTTTTAGCTTGTTTCTAAACTTTGGGTTGAAATTGAATTATAATTTTATTATTTGCATTTTGACTCCTCCTCTCTCTGTAGGCCATAACTTGAGCTCTGGATATCAGATTAAAGCATGCAAGTAGTCGTTGGAAAGCTAAAAATCAGAGCTACAACTTTTGTGTTGGAATAAAATCTCAATGCCGAACTCTACTGGGCCTAAATGGCAGATTTCGTAATCTGGACCTTTGTAATAATATTAAATAGTGGGCCACTTGTTTTTAAAACCTAAAAACCGAGTACTATTTATTTGGAGTTTCTTTCCTTTCCTGGCATGTATTATTTTCGGAATCAGAGATCAGATAAATAAAAAACACTTTTATTTTAATTTCATGGAAGGCTAAGGTTAATCCACGAGTTCGAGGTTTCATCAACACCTAGAGATTCAGGTTACACCGTCAATTCTAATTCATGATTCTATTTCTGTTATTTGATTATATTAATATTATGATTGCTTAAATTGAATTTCAATAGGATCGATTAAATTTGTTTGAGAGAATTTGGTTTCATTTCTAATTTAATTGAATTATAATTTTGCGAGGCTTGAATGTTAATTATAATAATATTTTGATGACTCTGATACTTAATCCAGTCAACGAAACCGAATTCATATAGGATTGATTACACTTGTTTGATCAATTCTATAGTCAAATGAGAATAGAATCAAGAATTAGGAATTAAACTCATTGATAGAATCTGTGATAGGTCCGAAATTTGAATAAGTGGATTGATCGTTTTTCTCATCTGTTCAAACTAAATCATTATAAAAAAAACCCTTTCTGAATTTGAACTCTCAATTAGGTTAATATTATTATTATATCAGAAGTCCTTGTGAAACGACTCGAGTTATTACCCATTTTTACATTTATTTTTAATTGTATTTGATCCGTGTGCGACAACGGATCAAATTGGCGCCGTTGTCGGGGATTCTCTGATAACAATATTAACTAGTTGTAGAGTATTACTAACCATCATAACAATTGTTTCTTCGTGCTTTGTTGTTCTACAGGTTGGATAGGGTTCTTCACGCGACTGTTTCAGATTGCCCCGAAATTTCGCCATACATGTTGGAAGTTATTCTCTGCTCGTTATGAAGTATAACTACAAAACGAAGATAATAATAACATATAATAAAATAGAGTTGTCAAATAAAGATGTAATTATTGTTTTATTTGACAACTCTATTTTATTATATGTTATTATTATCTTCGTTGAGAATTACAACTACAAAACAAAGATAATAATAACATATAATAAAATAGATTTGTCAAATAAAATAATAGTTAAATGTTTATTTGACTACTCTATTTTATTATATGTTATTATTATCTTCGTTTTATAGTTGTACTTCATAATGAAGGTAATAATAATAGATAATAAAATAGAGTTGTGACATAAAGATGTAATTATTACTTTATTTAACAACTCTATTTTATTATATGTTATTATTATATTTGTTATAAATTACAACTACAAAACGAAGATAATAATAACATATAATAAAATAGAGTTGTCAAATAAAATAATAATTTGGCTACTATATTTTATTATATGTTATTATTATCTTCGTTTTATAGTTATACTTTATAATGAAGGTAATAATAACAAATTAATAAAATAGAGTTGTGAAATAAAAATGTAATTATTACTTTATTTAACAACTCTATTTTATTATATATTATTATTATCTTCGTTATGAAGTACAACTACAAAACGAAGATAATAATAACATATAATAAAATAGAGTTGTCAAATAAAACAATAATTACATCTTTATTTGACAACTCTATTTTATTATATGTTATTATTGTCTTCGTTATGAATTACGACTACAAAATGAAAATAATAATAACATATAATAGAATAGAGTTGTTAAATAAAATAATAATTAAATGTTTATTTGACTACTCTTTTTTATTATATGATATTATTATCTTCGTTTTGTAGTTTTACTTCAT
>JBBPBQ010020324.1:54212792-54233928 GCA_037974755.1 Cicer yamashitae
ACATATAATAAAATAGAGTTGTCAAATAAAATAATAATTAAATGTTTATTTGACTACTCTATTTTATTATATGTTATTATTATTTTCGTTTTATAGTTATACTTCACAACGAAGGTAATAATAACATATTAATAAAATAGAGTTATGAAATAAAGATGTAATTATTACTTTATTTAACAACTCTATTTTATTATATGTTATTATTATCTTCGTTACGAAGTACAACTACAAAACGAAGATAATAATAACATATAATAAAATAGAATTGTGAAATAAAGATGCAATTATTACTTTATTTAACAACTCTATTTTATTATATGTTATTATTACTTTCGTTATGAAGTACAACTACAAAATAAAGATAATAATAACATATACTAAAATAGAGTTGTCAATTAAAATAATAATTAAATGTTTATTTGACTACTCTATTTTATTATATGGACCGAAATCGGTATTTTCGGGCCAGACGATGGTTAGGGTTTGAAATTCGACACGGAACCCGAGACAAAGTTATAATTTTAAGAGAAGAATGCTACAAGGATCTCCCGGTCGTCGATTTCATCTGGACTTTTCGGGCGATTTTCGTACCACCCGACAAAAATGGACCGAAATCGGTATTTTCGGGCCACACGATGGCTAGGGTTTGAAATCTGACACGGAACCCGAGACACAGATTTATATTTAGGAGAAGAATGCTACAAGTATCTCCCGATCGTCGATTTCATCTGGACTTTTCCGGCGATTTTCGTACAACCAGACAAAAATGGACCGAAATTGGTATTTTTGGGTCAGACGATGACTAGGGTATGAAATCCGACACGGAACCCGAGACAAAGTTATAGATTTAGGAGAAGAATGCTACAAGGATCTCCCTGGCGTCGATTTCATCTAGACTTTTCGGGCGATTTTCGTACCACCCAACTAAAATGGACCGAAATCGGTATTTTCGGGCCAGACGATGGCTAGGGTTTAAAATCCGACATGGAACCCGAGACACATTTATAAGTTTCGGAGAAGAATGCTACAAGGATCTCCCGGTCGTCGATTTCATCTGGACTTTTCGGGCGATTTTCGTACCACCTGACAAAAATGGACCGAAATCGGTATTTTCGGGCCAGACGATGGCTATGGTTTGAAATCCGAGACGGAACCCGAGACACAGTTATAAATTTAGGAGAAGAATGCTACAAGGATCTCCCGGTCGTCGATTTCATCTGAACTTTTCGGGCGATTTTCGTACCATCCCACAAAAATGGATCGAAATCGATATTTTCGGGCTAGACGATGGCTAGGGTTTGAAATCCGACACGGAACCCGAGACACAATTATAAATTTAGGAGAAAAATGCTACAAGGATCTCCCGGTCGTCGATTTCATCTGGTCTTTTCGGGCGATTTTCGTACCACCCGACAAAAATGGACCGAAATCGGTATTTTTGGGCCAGACGATGGCTAGGGTTTGAAATCCGACACGGTGACACGAGACACAGTTATAAATTTAGGAGGAGAGTGCTACAATGATCTGCCGGTCGTCGATTTCATCTGGACTTTTCGGGCAATTTTTGTACCACCCGACAAAAATGGACCGAAATCGGAATTTTCGGGCCAGACGATGGCTAGGGTTTAAAATCCAACATGGAACCCGAGACACAGTTATAAATTTAGAAGAAAGCTACAAGGATCTCCCGGTCGTCGATTTCATCTGGACTTTTCTGGCGATTTTCGTACCACCTGACAAAAATGGACCGAAATCGGTGTTTTCGGGCCAGACGATGGCTAGGGTTTGAAACCGGAGACACAGTTATAAATTTAGGACAAGCGTGCTACAATGATCTCCCGGTCGTCGATTTCATGTGGACTTTTCGGGCGATTTTCGTACCCCCCGACAAAAATGGACCGAAATCGGTATTTTTGGGCCAGACGATGGCTAGGGTTTGAAATCCGACACGGAACACGAGACACAGTTATAAAATTAGGAGAAGAGTGCTACAATGATCTTCCGGTCATCGATTTCATCTAGAATTTTCCGGCGATTTTCGTACCAAACGACAAAAATGGACCGAAATCGGTATTTACGGGCCAGACGTTGGCTAGGGTTTGAAATCCAACACGGAACCCGAGACACAGTTATAAATTTAGAAGAATGCTACAAGGATCTCTCGGTCATCGATTTCATCTGGACTTTTCGGGCAATTTTCGTACCACCCGACAAAAATGGATCGAAATCGGTATTTTCGGGCCAGACGATGGCTAGGGTTTAAAATTCGACACGGAACCCGAGACACAATAATAAATTTAGGAGAAGAATGCTACAAGGATCTTCCGGTCGTCGATTTCATCTGGACTTTTCGGGCGATTTTCGTACCACCCCACAAAAATGGACCGAAATCGGTATTTTTGGGCCAGACGTTGGCTAGGGTTTGAAATCCGACACGGAACCCGAGACACAGTTATAAATTTACAAGAAAAATGCTACAAGGATCTCCCAGTCGTCGATTTCATCTGGACTTTTCGGGCGATTTTCGTACCACCCGACAAAAATGGACCGAAATCGGTATATTCGAGCCACACGATGGCTAGGGTTTGAAATCCCAAACGGAACCCGAGACACAGTTATAAATTAAGGAGTAAAATGCTACAAGGATCTCCTGGTCGTCGATTTCATCTAGAATTTTCGGGCAATTTTCGTACCACCTGACAAAAATGGACCGAAATCGGTATTTTCGAACCAGACGATGGTTAAGGTTTGAAATCCGAGACGGAACCCGAGACACAGTTATAAATTTAGGAGAAGAATGCTACAAGGATCACCCGGTCGTCGATTTAATCTGGACTTTTCGAGCCATTTTCGTACCACCCGACCGAAATGGACCGAAATCGGTATTTTTCGGGCTAGACGATGGCAAGGGTTTGAAATCCGACACGGAACCCAAGACACAGTTATATATTTAGGAGAAGAATTCTAGAAGGATCTGCCGGTTGTCGATTTCATCTGCACTTTTCGGGCGATTTTCGTACCACCCGACAAAAATGGACCGAAATCGGTATTTTCAGGCCAGACGATGGCTAGGGTTTGAAATCTGACACGGAACACGAGACACAGTTATAAATTTAAGAGAAGAGTGCTATAATGATCTACCGGTCGTCGATTTCATCTGGACTTTTCGGGCGATTTTCGTACCACCAGACAAAAATGGACCGAAATCGGTATTTTCGGGCCAGACGTTTGGCTAGTCTTTGAAATCCGACACAGAACCCGAGACACATTTATAAATGTAGTGGAAGAATGCTACAAGGATTTCCCGGTCGTCGATTTCATCTGGACTTTTCGGGCGATTTTCGTACCACCCGACAAAAATGAGCTGAAATCTGTATTTTCCGGCCAGACGATGGCTAGGGTTTGAAATCCGACACGGAACCCGAGACAAAGTTATAAATTTAGGTGTAGAATGCTACAAGGATCTCCCGATCGTCGATTTCGGGCGATTTTCGTACCACTTGATAAAAATGGACCAAAATCGGTATTTTCGGGCAAAACGTGGCTAGTGTTTGATATTCGACACGCAACCCGAGACACAGTTATAGATTTAGGAGAAGAATTCTAGAAGGATCTGCCGGTCGTCGATTTCATCTGCACTTTTCGCGCGATTTTCGTACCACCTGACAAAAATGGATCGAAATCGGTATTTTATGGCCAGACGATGGCTAGGGTTTGAAATCCGACACGGAACACGAGACACAGTGATAAATTTAAGAGAACAGTGCTACAATGATCTACCGGTCGTCGATTTCATCTAGACTTTTCGGGCGATTTTCGTAACACCAAACAAAAATAAACCGAAATCGGTATTTTCGAGCCAGACGTTTGGCTAGGGTTTGAAATCCAACACGGAACCTGAGACACAGTTAGAAATTTAGGAGAAGAATGCTACAAGGATCTCCCGATCGTCGATTTCATCTGGACTTTTCGGGCGATTTTCGTACCAGCCGACAAAAATGGACCAAAATTGGTATTTTCGGGCCAGACGATGGCTAGGGTTTGAAATCCGACATGGAACCCCGAGACCCAGTTATAAATTTATGAGAAGAATGCTACAAGGATCTCCCGGTCATCGATTTTATCTGGACTTTTCAGGCAATTTTCGTACCACCCGACAAAAATGATACGAAATCGGTATTTTCGGGCCAGATGATGGCTAGGGTTTGAAATCCGACACAGAACCCGAGACACATTTATAAAGGTAGTGGAAGATTGCTACAAGGATCTCCCGGTCGTCGATTTCATCTGGACTTTTCGGGCGATTTTCGTATCACCCGACAAAAATGGGCTGTAATCGGGATTTTCGGGCCAGACGATGGCTAGGGTTTGAAATCCGACACGGAACTCGAGACAGTTATAAAATTAGGAGAAGAGTGCTAGAATGATCTCCCGGTCATCGATTTCATCTAGAATTTTCGGGTGATTTTCGTACCAACCGACAAAAATGGACCGAAATCGGTATTTACGGGCCAGACGTTGGGTAGGGTTTGAAATCCGACACGGAACCCGAGACACAGTTATAAATTTACGAGAAAAATGCTACAAGGATCTCCCGGTCATCGATTTCATCTGGACTTTTCGGGCGATTTTCGTACCACCCGACAAAAATGGGCCGAAATCGGTATTTTCGGGCCAAACGATGGCTAGGGTTTGAAATCCGACACGGAACCCGAGACACAGTTATAAATTTAGGAGTAAAATGCAAAAAGGATCTCCCGGTCGTCGATTTCATCTAGACTTTTTGGGCGATTTTCGTACCATCCGACAAAAATGGACCGAAATCGGTATTTTCGGGCCAGACGATGGATAGGGTTTGAACTCCGAGACGGAACCCGAGACACAGTTATAAATTTAGGACAAGCGTGCTACAATGATCTCCCGGTCGTCGATTTCATGTGGACTTTTCGGGCGATTTTCGTACCACCCGACAAAAATGGACCGAAATCGGTATTTTCGGGCCAGACGATGGCTAGGGTTTGAAATCTGACACGGAACATGAGACACAGTTATAAAATTAGGAGAAGAGTGCTACAATGATCTCCCGGTCATCGATTTCATCTAGAATTTTAGGGCGATTTTCGTACCAACCGACAAAAATGGACCGAAATCGGTATATACGGGCCAGACGTTGGCTAGGGTTTGAAATCCAACACGGAACCCGAGACACAGTTATAAATTTAGAAGAATGCTACAAGGATCTCTCGGTCATCGATTTCATCTGGACTTTTCGGGCAATTTTCGTACCACCAGACAAAAATGGACCGAAATCGGTATTTTCGGGCCAGACGATGGCTAGGGTTTAAAATCTGACACGGAACCCGAGACACAGTTATAAATTTAGGAGAAGAATGCTACAAGGATCTCCCGGTCGTCGATTTCATCTGGACTTTTCGGGCGATTTTCGTACCACCCAACAAAAATGGACCGAAATCGGTATTTTTGGGTCAGACGTTGGCTAGGGTTTGAAATCCGACACGGAACCCGAGACACAGTTATAAATTTACGAGAAAAATGCTACAAGGATCTCCCGGTCCTCGATTTCATCTGGACTTTTCGGGCGATTTTCGTACCACCCGACAAAACTGGGCTGAAATCGGTATTTTCGGGCCAAACGATGGCGAGGGTTTGAAATCTGACACGGAACCCGAGACACAGTTATATATTTAGGAGTAAAATGCTAAAAGGATCTCCCGGTCGTCGATTTCATCTAGACTTTTCGGGCGATTTTCGTACCACCCGACAAAAATGGACCGAAATCGGTATTTTCGGGCCAGACGATGGATAGGGTTTGAAAT
Organism: Cicer yamashitae; assembly: GCA_037974755.1. Classification (NCBI taxonomy): domain Eukaryota; kingdom Viridiplantae; phylum Streptophyta; class Magnoliopsida; order Fabales; family Fabaceae; genus Cicer; species Cicer yamashitae. Next base: position 54,218,630 of record JBBPBQ010020324.1, read on the forward strand.
CCGAGACGGAACCCGAGACACAGTTATAAATTTAGGAGAAGAATGCTACAAGGATGACCCCGTCGTCGATTTAATCTGGACTTTTCGAGCGATTTTCGTACCACCCGACCGAAATGGACCGAAATCGGTATTTTCGGGCTAGACGATGGCAAGGGTTTGAAATCCGACACAGAACCCAAGACATAGTTATAAATTTAGGTGTAGAATGCCACAAGGGTCTCTCGGTCGTCGATTTCGGGCGATTTTCGTACCACCTGATAAAAATGGACCGAAATTGGTATTTTCGGGCTAGACGATGGCAAGGGTTTGAAATCCGACACGGAACCCGAGACACAGTTATAAATTTAGGAGTAAAATGCTAAAAGGATCTCCCGGTCGTCGATTTCATCTGGACTTTTTGGGCGATTTTCGTACCACCCGACAAAAATAGGCCGAAATCGGTATTTTCGGGTCAGACGATGGTTAGGGTTTGAAATCCGTTACGGAACCCGTGACACATTTATAAATTTAGGAGAAAAATGCTACAACGTTCTCTCGGTCGTCGATTTCATCTGGACTTTTCGGGCAATTTTCGTACCACTCGACAAAAATGAGCTGAAATCGGTATTTTCGGGCCAGACGATGGCTAGGGTTTGAAATCCGACACGGAACTCGTGACACAATTATAAATTGAGGAGAAGAATGCTACAAGGATCTCCCGATCGTCGATTTCATTTGGAATTTTCGGGCGATTTTCATACCACCCGACAAAAATGCGCCGAAATAAGTATTTTTGGGCCAAACAATGGCTATGGTTTGAAATCCGACACGGAACTCGAGACATAGTTATAAATTTAGGAGAAGAATGCTACAAGGATCTCCCGGTCGTCGATCTCTACTGGACTTTTCGGGCGATTTTCGTACCACCCGACAAAAATGGGCTGAAATCGGTATTTTCGGGCAAGACGATGGCTATGGTTTGAAATCCGAAACAAAACCCGAGACACATTTATAAATTTAGGAGAACAATGCTACAAGGATCTCCCGGTCGTCGATTTCATCAGGACTTTTCGGGCAATTTTCGTACCAGCTGACAAAAATGGGCCGAAATCGGTATTTTCGGGCCAAACGATGGCTAGGGTTTGAAATCCGACACGGAACCCGAGACACAGTTATAATTTGGGAGAAGAATGCTACAAGGATCTCCCGGTCGTGGATTTCATCTAGACTTTTCGAGCGATTTTCGTACCACTCGACAAAAATGGGCCGAAATCGGTATTTTCGGGCCAGACGATGGCAATGGTTTGAAATCCGACACGGAACCCGAGACACATTTATAAATTTAGGAGAAGAATACTACAAGGATCTCCCGGTCGTCGATTTCATCTGGACTTTTCGAGCGATTTTTGTACCAGCCGACAAAAATTGGCCGAAATCAGTATTTTCGGGCCAGACGATGGCTATGGTTTGAAATACGACATGGAACTCGAGACACATTTATAAATTTAGGAGAAGAATGCTACGAGGATCTCCCGGTCGTCGATTTCATCAGGACTTTTCGGGCGATTTTTGTACCACCCGATAAAAATGGGCTGAAATCGGTATTTTTGGGCCTTACGATGGCTAGGGTTTGAAATCCGACACGGAACCCGAGACACATTTATAAATTTAGGAGAAGAATGCTACAAGGATCTCCTGGTCGTCGATTTCATCTGGATTTTGCGGGCGATTTTCGTACCACCCGACAAAAATGAGCCGAAATCGGTATTTTCCGGACAGACGATGGCTAGGGTTTGAAACCCGACACGGAACTCGTGACACAATTATAAATTGAGGAGAAGAATGCTACAAGGATCTCTCTATCGTCGATTTCATCTGGAATTTTCGGGCGATTTTCGTAGCACCCGACAAAAATGGGCCGAAATTGGTATATTTCGGGCCAGACGATGGCTAGGTTTGAAATCCGACACGTAACCCGAGACACAGTTATAAATTTAGGAGAAGAATGATACAAGGATCTCCCGGTCGTCGATTTCACATGGACTTTTCGGGCGATTTTCGTACCACCCTACAAAAATGGGACGAAATTGGTATTTTCGGGCCAAACGATGGCTAGGGTTTGAAATCCGACACGGAACCCGAGACACAGTTATAATTTGGGAGAAGAATGCTACAAGGATCTCCCGGTCGTGGATTTCATCTAGACTTTTCGAGCGATTTTCGTACCACTCGACAAAAATGGGCCGAAATCGGTATTTTCGGGCCAGACGATGGCTTTGGTTTGAAATCCGACACGGAACCCGAGACAAAGTTATAAATTTAGGAGAAGAATGCTACGAGGATCTCCCGGTCGTCGATTTCATCAGGACTTTTCGGGCGATTTTCGTACCACCCGATAAAAATGGGCCGAAATCGGTATTTTTGGGCCAGACGATGGCTAGGGTTTGAAATCCGACACGGAACCCGTGACACAGTTATAAATTTAGGAGAAGAATGCAACAAGGATCTACCGGTCGTCGATTTCATCTGGACTTTTCGGGCGATTTTCGTACCATTCGACAAAAATGGGCCGAAATCGGTATTTTCGGGGCAGACGATGGCTATGGTTTGAAATCCGATACGTAACCCGAGACACATTTATAAATTTAGGAGAAGAATGATACAAGGATCTCCCGGTCGTCGATTTCATTTTCGGGCGATTTTCGTACCACCCGACAAAAATGGGCCGGAATCGGTATTTTCGGGCCAGACGATGGCTAGGGTTTGAAATCCGACACGGAACCCGAGACACAGGTATAAATTTAGGAGAAGAATGCTACAAGAATCTCGCGGTCGTCGATTTCATCTGGACTTTTCGGGAGATTTTCGTACCACCCGACAAAAAAGGGCCAAAATCGGTGTTTTCGTTCCAGACGATGGCTAGGGTTTGAAATCCGACACGGAACCCGAGACACAGTTATAAATTTAGGAGACGAATGCTACAAGGATCTCGCGGTCGTCGATTTCATCTGGACTTTTCGGGCGATTTTCGTACCATTCGGGCCAGACGATGGCTATCGTTTGAAATCCGACACGGAACCCGAGACAAATTTATAAATTTAGGAGAAGAATGCTACGAGGATCTCCCGGTCGTCGATGTCATCAAGACTTTTCAGGCGATTTTCGTACTACGACAAAAATGGGCTGAAATCGGTATTTTCGGGACAGACGATAGCTAGGGTTTAAAATCCGACACAGAACCCGAGACACATTTATAAATTTTTCGGGCCAGACGATGGCTATAGTTTGACATCCGACATGGAACCCGAGACACATTTATAAATTTATGAGAAGAATACTACAAGGATATCCCGGTCGTCGATTTCATCTGGACTTTTGGGCGATTTTCGTACCAGCCGACAAAAATGGGCCGAAATCGGTATTTTTGGGTTAGACGATAGCTAGGGTTTGAAATCCGACACGGAACTCGTGACACAATTATAAATTGAGGAGAAGAATGCTACAAGGATCTCCCGGTCGTCGATTTCATCTGGACTTTTCGGGCGATTTTCGTACCATTCGACAAAAATGGGCCGAAATCGGTATTTTTGGGCCCAACGATGGCTGAGGTTTGAAATCCGACACGGAACCCGTGACACAGTTATAAATTTAGGAGAAGAATGCTACAAGGATCTCCCTGTCTTCGATTTCATCTGGATTTTTCGGGCGATTTTCGTACCACCCGACAAAAATGGGCCGAAATCGGTATTTTCGGGCCAGACGATGGCTATAGTTTGAAATCCGACATAGAACCCGTGACACAGTTATAAATTTAGGAGAAGAATGCAACAAGGATCTCCTGGTCGTCGATTTCATCTGGACTTTTCGGACGATTTTCGTACCATTCGACAAAAATGGGCCGAAATCGGTATTTTCGGGGCAGACGATGGCTATGGTTTGAAATCCGACACGTAACCCCAGTAACATTTATAAATTTAGGAGAAGAATGATACAAGGATCTCCCAGTCGTCGATTTCATCTGGACTTTTCGGGCGATTTTCGTACCACCCGACAAAAATGGGTCGGAATCGGTATTTTCGGGCCAGACGATAGCTATGGTTTGAAATCCGACATAGAACCCGAGACACATTTAAAAATTTATGAGAAGAATACTACAAGAATCTCCAGGTCGTCAATTTCATCTGGACTTTTCGGGCGATATTCGTACCAGCCGACAAAAATGGGTCGAAATCGGTATTTTCGGGCCAAACGAGGCCAGATGATGGCTATGGTATGAAATACGACACGGAACTCGAGACACATTTATAAATTTAGGAGAAGAATGCTACAAGGATCTCCCGGTCGTCGATTTCATCAGGACTTTTCGGGCGATTTTCGTACCACCCGACAAAAATAGGACGAAATCGTTATTTTTGGGCCGGACGATGGCTAGGGTTTGAAATCCGACACGGAACCAATGACACAGTTAAAAATTTAGGAGAAGAATGCAACAAGGATCTCCCGGTCGTCCATTTCATCTGGACTTTTCGTGCGATTTTCGTACCACCCGACAAAAATGGGCCGAAATCGGTATTTTCGGGCCAGACAATGGCTATGATTTGAAATCCGAAACGGAACCCGAGACACATTTAAAAATTCAGGAGAAGAATGCTACAAGGATCTCCCGGTCGTCGATTTCATCTGGACTTTTCGGGCGATTTTCGTACCACCAGACAAAAATGGGCCGAAATCAGTATTTTCGAGCCAGATGATGGCTACGGTTTGAAATTTGACACGGAACCCGAGACACATTTATAAATTTAGGAGAAGAATGCAACAAGGATCTCCCGGTCGTCGATTTCATCTGTACTTTTTGGGCGATTTTCGTACCACCCGACAAAAATGGGCCGAAATCTGTATGTTCGGGCAAATGATAGCTATGGTTTGAAATCCGACACGGAACCCGATACACATTTATAAATTTAGGAGAAGAATGCTACAAGGATCTCCCGGTCATCGATTTCATCTGGACTTTTCGGGCGATTTTCGTACAACCCGACAAAAATAGGACGAAATCGGTATTTTCGGGTCAGACGATAGCTAGGGTTTGAAATCCGACACGGAACCCGTGACACATTTATAAATTTAGGAGAAGAATGCAACAAAGATCTCCCGGTTGGCGATTTCATATGGACTTTTCGGGCGATTTTCGTACCACCCGACAAAAATGGGCCGAAATCGTTATTTTCGGGCCGGACGATGGCTAGGGTTTGAAATCCGACACGGAACCAATGACACAGTTAAAAATTTAAGAGAAGAATGCAACAAGGATCTCCCGGTCGTCCATTTCATCTGGACTTTTCGTACGATTTTCGTACCACCCGACAAAAATGGGCCGAAATCGGTATTTTCGGGCCAGACAATGGCTATGATTTGAAATCCGAAACGGAACCCGAGACACATTTAAAAATTCAGGAGAAGAATGCTACAAGGATCTCCCGGTCGTCGATTTCATCTGGACTTTTCGGGCGATTTTCGTACCACCAGACAAAAATGGGCCGAAATCAGTATTTTCGAGCCAGATGATGGCTACGGTTTGAAATTTGACACGGAACCCGAGACACATTTATAAATTTAGGAGAAGAATGCAACAAGGATCTCCCGGTCGTCGATTTCATCTGTACTTTTTGGGCGATTTTCGTACCACCCGACAAAAATGGTCCGAAATCTGAACTTTTGGGCCAGACGATGGCTATAGTTTGAAATCCGACACGGAACCCGAGACACATTTATAAATTTAGGAGAAGAATGCTACAAGGATCTCCCAGTCGTCGATTTCATCTGGACTTTTCGGGCGATTTTCGTACAACCCGACAAAAATGGGTCGAAATCGGTATTTTTGGGTCAGACGATGGCTGGGGTTTGAAATCCGACACGGAACCCGTGACACGGTTATAAATTTAGGAGAAGAATGCTACAAGGATCTCTCGGTCGTCGATTTCATCTGGATTTTTCGGGCGATTGTCGTACAACCCGACAAAAATGGGCCGAAATCTGAACTTTTGGGCCAGACGATGGCTATAGTTTGAAATCCGACACGGAACCCGAGACACATTTATAAATTTAGGAGAAGAATGCTACAAGGATCTCCCGGTCGTCGATTTCATCTGGACTTTTCGGGCGATTTTCGTACAACCCGACAAAAATGGGTCGAAATCGGTATTTTTGGGTCAGACGATGGCTGGGGTTTGAAATCCGACACGGAACCCGTGACACGGTTATAAATTTAGGAGAAGAATGCTACAAGGATCTCTCGGTCGTCGATTTTATCTGGATTTTTCGGGCGATTGTCGTAACACCCGACAAAAATGGGCCGAAATCGGTATTTTTGGGCCAGACGATGGCTATGGTTTGAAATCCGACACGGAACCCGAGACACATTTATAAATTTAGGAGAAGAATGCTACAAGGATCTCTTGGTCGTCTATTTCATCTGGACTTTTCGGGCGATTTTCGTACCACCCGACAAAAATGGGCCGAAATCGGTATTGTCGGGCCACACGATGGCTATAGTTTGAAATCCGACACGGAACCTGAGACACATTTATAAATTTAGGAGAAGAATACTACAAGGATCTCCCGGTCGTCGATTTCACATGGACTTTTCGGGCGATTTTCGTACCACCCTACAAAAATGGGACGAAATTGGTATTTTCGGGCCAGACGATAGCTATGGTTTGAAATCCGACACGGAACCCGAGACACATTTATAAATTTAGGAGAAGAATTCTACAAGGATCTCCCGGTCGTAGATTTCATCTGGACTTTTCAGGCGATTTTCGTACCACCCGACAAAAATGGGCCCAAATCGGTATTTTCAGGCAACACGATGGCTAGGGTTTAAAATCCGACACGGAACCCGTGACACATTTATAAATTTAGGAGAAGAATGCAACAAATATCTCCCGGTCGTCGATTTCATCTGGACTTTTCGGGCGATTTTGGTACCAGCCGAAAAAAATGGGTCGAAATCGGTATTTTCGGGCCAGACGATAGCTAGGGTTTGAAATCCGACACGGAACCCGTGACACAGTTATAAATTTATGAGAAGAATACTACAAGGATCTTCTGGTCGTCAATTTCATCTGGACTTTTCGGGCGATTTTCGTACCATCCGACAAAAATTGGCCGAAATCGGTATTTTCGGGCCATACGATGGCTATGGTTTGAAATACGACACGGAACCCGAGACACATTTATAAATTTAGGAGAAGAATGCTACGAGGATGTCCCGGTCGTCGATTTCATCAAGACTTTTCGGGCGATTTTTGTACCACCCGATAAAAATTAGCCGAAATCGGTATTTTTGGGCCTTACGATGGCTAGGGTTTGAAATCCGACACAGAACACGTGACTCAGTTATAAATTTAGGAGAAGAATGCTACAAGGATCTCCCGGTCGTCGATTTCATCTGGACTTTTTGGGCGATTTTTGTACCAGCCGACAAAAATGGGTCGAAATCGGTATTTTCGGGACAGACGATGGCTATGGTTTGAAATCCGACACGGAACCCGTGACACATTTATAAATTTAGGAGAAGAATGCAACAAATATCTCCCGGTCGTCGATTTCATCTGGACTTTTCGGGCGATTTTGGTACGAGCCGAAAAAAATGGGTCGAAATCGGTATTTTCGGGCCAGACGATAGCTAGGGTTTGAAATCCGACACGGAACCCGTGACACAATTATAAATTTATGAGAAGAATACTACAAGGATCTCCTGGTCGTCAATTTCATCTGGACTTTTCGGGCGATTTTCGTACCATCCGACAAAAATTGGCCGAAATCGGTATTTTCGGGCCATACGATGGCTATGGTTTGAAATACGACACGGAACCCGAGACATATTTATAAATTTAGGAGAAGAATGCTACGAGGATGTCCCGGTCGTCGATTTCATCAAGACTTTTCGGGCGATTTTCGTACCACCCGATAAAAATTAGCCGAAATCGGTATTTTTGGGCCTTACGATGGCTAGGGTTTGAAATCCGACACAGAACCCGTGACTCAGTTATAAATTTAGGAGAAGAATGCTACAAGGATCTCCCGGTCGTCGATTTCATCTGGACTTTTTGGGCGATTTTTGTACCAGCCGAGAAAAATGGGTCGAAATCGGTATTTTCGGGACAGACGATGGCTATGGTTTGAAATCCGACACGGAACCCGAGACACATTTATAAATTTAGGAGAAGAATGCTACAAGGATCTCCCGGTCGTAGATTTCATCTGGACTTTTCAGGCGATTTTGGTACCACCCGACAAAAATGGGCCGAAATCGGTATTTTCGGGCCAGACGATGGCTAGTGTTTGAAATCCGACACGGAACCCGTGACACATTTATAAATTTAGGAGAAGAATGCTACAAGGATCTCCCGGTCGTAGATTTCATCTGGACTTTTCGGGTGATTTTCGTACCACCCAACAAAAATGGGCCGAAATCGGTATTTTCGGGCCAGACGATAGTTATGGTTTGAAATCCGACACGGAACCCGAGACACATTTATAAACTTATGAGAAGAATGCTACAAGGATCTCCCGGTCGTCGATTTCATCTAGACTTTTCCAGCGATTTTCGTACCACCCGACAAAAATGGGCCGAAATCGGTATTTTCAGGCCAAACGATGGCTATGGTTTGAAATCCGACACGGAACCCGAGACACATATTTTCGTACCACCTGACAAAAATGGGCCGAAATCGGTATTTTCGAGCCACACATTGGCTATGGTTTGAAATCCGACACGGAACCCGAGACACATTTATAAATTTGGGAGAAGAATGTTACGAGGATCTCCCGGTCGTCGATTTCATCTGGACTTTTTGGGCAATTTTTGTACCACCCGACAAAAATGGGCCGAAATCGGTATTTTTGGGCCAGACGATGGCTATAGTTTGAAATCCGATACGGAACCTGAGACACATTTATAAATTTAGGAGAAGAATACTACAAGGATCTCCCGGTCGTCGATTTCATCTGGAATTTTCGGGCGATTTTCGTACCACCCGACAAAAATGGGACAAAATCAGTATTTTCGGGCCAGACGATAGCTATGGTTTGAAATCCGACACGGAACCCGAGACACATTTATAAATTTAGGAGAAGAATACTACAAGGATCTCCCGGTCGTAGATTTCATCTGGACTTTTCAGGCGATTTTCGTACCACCCGACAAAAATGGGCCGAAATCGGTATTTTCAGGCCAGACGATGGCTAGGGTTTGAAATCCGACACGGAACCCGTGACACATTTATAAATTTAGGAGAAGAATGCAACAAAGATCTCCCGGTCGTCGATTTCATCTAGACATTTCGGGCGATTTTCGTACCACCCGACAAAAATGGGCCGGAATCGGTATTTTCGGGCAAAACGATGGCTATGGTTTGAAATCCGACATAGAACCCGAGACACATTTAAAAATTTATGAGAAGAATACTACAAGGATCTCCCGGTCGTCAATTTCATCTGGACTTTTCGGGCGATATTCGTACCAGCCGACAAAAATGGGTCGAAATCGGTATTTTCGGGCCAAACGATAGCTAGGGTTTGAAATCCGACATGCAACCCGTGACACAGTTATAAATTTAGGAGAAGAATGCAACAAGGATCTCCCGGTCGTCGATTTCATCTGGACTTTTCGGGCGATTGTCGTACCATCCAATAAAAATGGGCCGAAATCGGTATTTTCGGGCTAGATGATGGCTATGGTTTGAAATCCAACACGGAACCCGAGACACATTTATAAATTTAGTAGAAGAATGCTACGAGGATCTCCCGGTAGTCGATTTCATCAAGACTTTTCGGGCGATTTTCGTACCACCCGACAAAAATGGGCCGAAATCGGTATTTTCGGGTTAGACGATGGCTATGGTTTGAAATCCGACACAGAACCCGAGACACATTTATAAATTTAGGTGAAGAATACTACAAGGATCTCCCGGTTGTCGATTTTACTGGACTTTTCGGGCGATTTTTGTACCAGCAGAAAAAAATGGGTCGAAATCGTTATTTTCGGGACAGACGATGGCTATGGTTTGAAATCCGACACGGAACCCGAGACACATATTTAAGTACCACCTGACAAAAATGGGCCGAAATCGGTATTTTCAGGCCAGACAATGGCTATGGTTTGAAATCCGACACGGAACCCGAGACACAATTATAAATTTAGGAGAAGAATGCTACAAGGATCTCCCGATCGTCGATTTCATCTGGACTTTTCGGGCGATTTTCGTACCACCCGACCAAAATGGGCCGAAATTGGTATTTTCGGGCCAGACGATGGCTAGGGTTTAAAATCCGTAATAGAACCCGAGACACATTTATAAATTTAGGAGAAAAATACTACAAGGATCTCTCGGTCGTCAATTTCATCTGGAGTTTTCGGGCGATTTTCGTACCAGCCGACAAAAATGGGTCGAAATCGGAATTTTTTGGCCAAACGATAGCTAGGGTTTGAAATCCGACACTGAACCCGTGACACAGTTATAAATTTAGGAGAAGAATGCAACAAGGATCTCCCGGTCGTCGATTTCATCTGGACTTTTCGGGCGATTTTCGTACCATTCGATAAAAATGGGCCGAAATCGGTATTTTCGGGCTAGACGATGGCTATGGTTTGAAATCCGACACGGAACCCGAGACACATTTATAAATTTAGTAGAAGAATGCTACGAGGATCTCCCGGTCGTCGATTTCATCAAGACTTTTCGGGCGATTTTCGTACAACCCGACAAAAATGGGCCGAAATCGGTATTTTCGGGTCAGACGATGGCTATGGTTTGAAATCCGACACAGAACCCGAGACACATTTATAAATTTAGGAGAAGAATACTACAAGGATCTCCCGGTCGTCGATTTCATCTGGACTTTTCGAGCATTTTTTGTACCAGCCGACAAAAATGGGTCGAAATCGGTATTTTCGGGCCAGACGATAGCTAGGGTTTGAAATCCGACACGGAACCCGTGACACAGTTATAAATTTAGGAGAAGAATGCAACAAGGATCTCCCGGTCTCGATTTCATCTAGACTTTTCGGGCGATTTTCGTACCATCCGACAAAAATTGGCCGAAATCGGTATTTTCGGGCCAGACGATGGCTATGGTTTGAAATACGACACGGAACCCGAGACACATTTATAAATTTAGGAGAAGAGTGGTACGAGGATCTCCCGGTCGTCGATTTAATCAGGACTTTTCGGGCGATTTTCGTACCACCCGATAAAAATGGGCCGAAATCGGTATTTTTGGGCCTTACGATGGCTAGGGTTTGACATCCGACACAGAACACGTGACACAGTTATAAATTTAGGAGAAGAATGCTACAAGGATCTCCCAGTCGTCGATTTCATATGGACTTTTAGGGCGATTTTCGTACCACCCGACAAAAATGGGCCGAAATCTTTATTTTCGGACTAGATGATAGCTATGGTTTGAAATCCGACACGGAACCCGAGACACATTTATAAATTTAGGAGAAGAATACTACAAAGATCTCCCGGTCGTCGATTTCATCTGGACTTTTCGGGCGATTTTTGTTCTACCCGACAAAAATAGGCCGAAATCGGTATTTTCGGATCAGACGATAGTTATGGTTTGAAATCCGACACGGAACACGAGATATATTTATAAATTTAGGAGAAGAATGCTACGAGGATTTCCCGATCGTCGATTTCATCTGGACTTTTCGGGCGATTTTCGTACCACCCGACCAAAATGGGCCGAAATCGGTATTTTCGGGCCAGACGATGGCTAGGGTTTGAAATCCACACGGAACCTATGACACATTTATAAATTTAGGAGAAGAATGCTACAAAGATCTCCCGGTCGTCGATTTATCTGGACGTTTCAGGCGATTTTCGTACAACCCGACAAAAATGGGCCGAAATCGGTATTTTCGGGACAGACGATGGCTATAGTTTGAAATCCGACACGGAACCCGAGACACATTTATAAATATAGGAGAAGAGTACTACAAGGATCTCCAGGTCGTCGATTTCATCTGGACTTTTCGGGCGATTTTCGTACCACCCCACCAAACTGGGCCGAAATCGGTATTTTCGGGCCAGACGATGGCTAGGGTTTGAAATCCGCACGGAACCCGTGATACAGTTATAAATTTAGGAGAAGAATCAACAAGGATCTCCCGGTCGTCGATTTCATCTGGACTTTTCGGGCGATTTTCGTACCTCCCAAAAAAAATGGGCCGAAATCGGTATTTTCGGGGCAAACGATAGTTATGGTTTGAAATCCGACACGGAACCCGAGACACATTTATAAATTTAGGAGAAGAATACTACAAGGATCTCCCGGTCGTCGATTTCATCTGGACTTTTCGGGTGATTTTCGTACCACCCGAAAAAATTGGGACGAAATCGGTATTTTCGGGCCAAACGATGGCTAGGGTTTGAAATCCGACACGGAACCCGTGACACAGTTATAAATTTATGAGAAGAATGCAACAAGGATCTCCTGGTCGTCGATTTCATCTGGACTTTTCGGGCGATTTTCGTACCCCCCGACAAAAATGGGCTGAAATCGGTATTTTCGGGACAGACGATGGCTATGGTTTGAAATCTGACACGGAACCCGTGACACATTTATAAATTTAGGAGAAGATTGCAAAAAGGATCTCCAGGTCGTCGATTTCATCTGGACTTTTTGGGCGATTTTCGTACCACCGGACAAAAATGGGCCGAAATCGGTATTTTCGGGACAGACGATGGCTATGGTTTGAAATCCGACACGGAACCCGAGACACATTTATAAATTTAGGAGAAGAATGCTACAAGGATCTCCCGGTCGTCGATTTCATCTGGACTTTTCGGGCGACTTTCATACCACCCGACAAAAATGGGCCGAAATCGGTATTTTCGGGCCAGACGATGGCTATGGTTAGAAATCCGACATGGAACCCGAGACACATTTATAAATTTAGGAGAAGAATGCTACGAGGATCTCCCGGTCGTCGATTTCAACTGGACTTTTCGGGCGATTTTTGTAACACCTGACAAAAATGGTCTGAAATCGGTATTTTCGGGCCAGACGATGGCTATGGTTTGAAATCCGACACGTAACCCGAGACACATTTATAAATTTAGGAGAAGAATGCTACAAGGATCTCCTGGTTGTAGATTTCATCTGGACTTTTCAGGCGATTTTCGTACCACCCAACAAAAATGGGCCGAAATCGGTATTTTCGGGCCAGACGATAGTTATGGTTTGAAATCCGACACGGAACCCGAGACACATTTATAAATTTAGGAGAAGAATGCTACAAGGATCTCCCAGTCGTCGATTTCATCTGGACTTTTCGGGCGATTTTCGTACCACCCGACAAAAATGGGCCGAAATCGTAATTTTCAGGCCAGACGATGGCTATGGTTTGAAATCCGCCACGGAACCCGAGACACATATTTTCGTACCACCTGACAAAATGGGCTGAAATCGGTATTTTCGAGCCACACAATGGCTATGGTTTGAAATCCGACACGGAACCCGAGACACATTTATAAATTTGGCAGAAGAATGCAACAAGGATCTCCCGGTCGTCGATTTCATCTGGACTTTTCGGGCGATTTTCGTACAACCCGACAAAAATGGGCCGAAATCGGTATTTTCGGGACAGACGATGGCTATGGTTTGAAATCCGACACGGAACCCGAGACATATTTATAAATTTAGGATAAGAATGCTACGAGGATCTCCCGGTCGTCGATTTCATCTGGACTTTTTGGGCGATTTTCGTACCACCCGACAAAAATGTTCCGAAATCAGTATTTTCGGGCCAGACGATGGCTATGGTTTGAAATCCGACACGGAACCCGAGACACATTTATAAATTTAGGAGAAGAATACTACAAGGATCTCCCGGTCGGTGATTTCATCTGGACTTTTCGGGCGATTTTCGTACCACCCGACAAAAATGGGCCGAAATCGGTATTTTCGGGCCAGACGATGGCTATGGTTTGAAATCCGACATGGAACCCGAGACACATTTATAAATTTAGGAGAAGAATACTACAAGGATCTCCCGGTCGTCGATTTCATCTGGACTTTTCGGGTGATTTTCGTACCACCCGAAAAAATTGGGACGAAATCGGTATTTTCGTGCCAGACGATGGCTATAGTTTGAAATCCGACACGGAACCCGAGACACATTTATAAATTTAGGAGAAGAATGCTACAAGGATCTCCTGGTCGTCGATTTCAACTGGGCTTTACGGGCGATTTTCGTAACACCCGACAAAAATGGGTCGAAATCGGTATATTCGGGCCAGACGATGGCTAGGGTTTGAAATCCGACATGGAACCCGTGACACAGTTATAAATTTATGAGAAGAATGCAACAAGGATCTGCCGGTCGTCGATTTCATCCGGACTTTTCGGGCGATTTTCGTACCCCCAAACAAAAATGGGCCGAAATCGGTATTTTCGGGAAAGACGATGGCTATGGTTTGAAATCCGACACGGATCCCGTGACACATTTATAAATTTAGGAGCAGAATGCAACAAGGATCTCCCTGTCGTTGATTTCATCTGGACTTTTCGGGCGATTTTCGTACTACCCGACAAAAATGGTCCGAAATCGGTATTTTCGGGACAGACGATGGCTATGGTTTGAAATCCAACACGGAACCCGAGACACATTTATAAATTTAGGAGAAGAATGCTACTAGGATCTCCCGGTCGTCGATTTCATCTGGACTTTTCGGGCGATTTTCGTATCACCCGACAAAAATGGGCCGAAATCGGTATTTTCGGGACAAACGATGGCTATGGTTTGAAATCCGACACGGAACCCGAGACACATATTTTCGTACCACCTGACAAAAATGGGCCGAAATCGGTATTTTCGGGCCAGACAATGGCTATGGTTTGAAATCCGACACGAAACCCGAGACACATTTATAAATTTAGGAGAAGAATGCTACAAGGATCTCCTGGTCGTAGATTTCATCTGGACTTTTCAGGCGATTTTCGTACCACCCAACAAAAATGGGCCGAAATCGGTATTTTCGGGCCAGACGATAGTTATGGTTTGAAATCCGACACGGAACCTGAGACACATTTATAAATTTAGGAGAAGAATGCTACAAGGATCTCCCGGTCGTCGATTTCGTCTGGACTTTTCAGGCGATTTTCGTACCACCCGACAAAAATGGGCCGAAATCAGTATTTTCAGGCCAGATGATGGCTATGGTTTGAAATCCGACACGGAACCCGAGACACATTTATAAATTTAGGAGAAGAATTCTACAAGGATCCCCCGGTCGTCGATTTCA